>JABSTQ010009263.1:0-273673 GCA_013358835.2 Ixodes persulcatus | reverse complement strand
TTCTTTTGGCAACGGGCAGGTGGAGAACATATATAGTGTAGTGCAAATATTTAAATTTTTGAATAGTAGTTCGGACAATATGCTACTCGATATTCGCTTCGAGGAGAACTGCGATATTGCGATATTCACACTTTTCGAAGTGTGATCGCGGGGGGGGGGGGGGGCGGGGGCAGTTTTTTTGAGTGCGCTTCTCACCAAGCACCTGGCACTGCAGAGGAAAGTAATCACAAAGCTCGCGCGATCTTTGCGGGTATTGCTTCACCGCAGTACAAATGTGCTCGGTAAGAAGCGCACTCAACGGGGCTAACCTGCCGCGGTTATGACAACCCGCGTTACCCACTCGTGCTTATTACAGCGAAGCTGTTACGTGCTAGGATCTCGAAAAAAATGTGTCCAGGTATGTGAACAAAAAAAACAACAAAACAACTCCCGTTTAAACCGCGCTCCTTCGTTCCGATTGGTTGTGGCAAGTATAAATAGAAAGAGATGGCAACCCGCGTGAGTCAGCCTTTTTTGGAATTATTAGATAGTGAAATTCTGATCCCCTGTTATCATCTACTGTCACCGACTTATCTCAGCTAAGACTGCGCTGTGACGAGACTGAGGACAGAACGCGCCCATCTAACCTTCTTTTCTTTCGCTTCCGCGATGCTGATGAAGAGACTTGGGCTCAATCGGAGAAAACTGTCCTCGAGGTGTGCCTCCAAGAATTAGGTTTAGAACTACCTATGCATTGAAAGAGCTCATCGGTCTTTATATATATATATCTTCATTCAATCAATATAGCAAATCGCTGTAACGTCGCTATAAAACCTAAAATAGCTACCAACCAATAGCTGTGTTCCGTTGTCTCTTGGCGTAGACATTTCCTAGCGACGTTATCAGTAGCCCTTTAGACTCGATATAAATGTCGTAAAGTTGTAAAATAAAAGCTTTGCTGGGCTTCCATCTTCACGTAAAGTGGATGGGCTCTACATTTTTGTTTGGTCAAACTTGAAGTAGAAGTAAGGATATTTCTATATAGCAAGTAGATTTATAAGTCCCTTCTATTGGGATAGCTATGACAGATTTCTCGTTTACATGCCACACTTTACACACTTAATATACAGTTAAGAGAGCATAGAAGTGGACAAGTGGAAGGTTGGGAACACCTTCGCGAGTTCGGCTGAATTTTCGTTTAACAATGGTGCACAATAGTGACAGACTGAAAAAACTATGCTATATTCGAGTAGAAAATATTCGTTCAGAACCACTATTTGCCGCACTAAAAATCCACTATTTGCACAAGACAACTATATTCCATCAACCATTCTTTTTATTATCTTCTTATTGAAGATGGGTTTTCGCCAAATGTACCGTGAAATAAGTATGATTGCCAATTTTCTCATCCTTGAGATTTGATCCTAAAATTCGGTTTTGAGAACAGGAAACACATAAGGTTATGTCAAATCTTCGAGAAAACCAATGACAATTAAATGCCTAGTTCAGACAGTCACGTTGGTTGCATTTAGGGCGATCAAAATAAAAGCAACGACAAAGTCACCAGGACAAGTGTTTGTCTTGCACAATGGGGCAAGAAAGCGACGAGTCGCGGTTGTCCCGGTTGCTACCGCCATTTCGTTGTTGTGAACGCAACCGACATTAAGGTGCGAACCACCCTTCAGTTCACATAGCATATAGCGTGGAATGCTTTGAATAGCAGCTCCAGCAAGCTGCACAAAAAAGATTCCAAATTCTCCATTCGAGGAAAGAAAACACCGTGCCAAACACCCTGGTCCAGGGCTCCAGAAACCTGTTCCTCACAATGTTCTGTTGTGGAAGACCGGGCAATCCTTTTTTGGCACAATGAAACACACGAGGTACCTTCATAAACAGAAGGAATCTCATTTTATTCGTATAACAGAATGCTCGCACAAAAAACAAGATGACACGTTCAAACCGATGACCACTGTTGGGGTCGTGAAGACATCAGCACAGCAGTAGCAGGCGGAGGTCAGCACCACTGTCTTCTTTGTCCTTAGACGTATCCATATCTGCAATTGAGGTACCTCCTAGTGAGCACCGAGAGGATTCACAAAAAACTCGGGGGAAACAAAATAGAACAAAAATATGCAGGCAGTTCTGCCAAACTGCAGCACTCGTAAAAAGGCACTCGCCTGTCTGAATTGATGCACAATTAATTTTTCACGATTACTTAAAGGGGCGGTGCAACGAGTTTAAAACTTTTGCCACCGAACCGTGGGATTTAGTCTGCGTCACCTACAGAATGAAGAACAGAAAGTCATTTTCTCTCGCGTGCGCTAGTTTTTAAGAAGAACGAAACAAATCAAGGTCAGATTACCCTTTCAACTCTCGAACCGTCCTTCGAGTGACGCCAATGGGAGTACCCCCTGGTTTCGCATTGGATTCTGCCTTCGGCGCCTCCGGATCTCTTTACTCGAACGTCGATTCCTCAAGGAATGGCACAGCCGAAGGTTGCGGCCAGCAATTGAGACAAAACACGGCTCGCCACGTGACGGCAAAGAGGCACTGGTTTCGTTGACTTCCTTATACTCCTTGTAACGGGACACCTTGGTTCCCATAACCGCCATACGTGACTGCAGGTCAGCAAATAATGCGTTGTTTCCTCTGCGATTACGAGACGGAATCGCAGTTTCAGCCGCGTAAACATTAAAAAAATATTCAGGCTGCACATTTTTTTAACGTTAGAATTGTTGCGTTGCCCTTTTAAGGTTGGCTCGGACATTTCCATCTGAGTGAGACTGACTGCGTTGTAATCGCCTACGACTCCTTGCGACGAGGTAACACACTGCTTCCAAAACCAGATAGCCCCAAAACGTTTCCAATCTGCGTATAACTTGACAAAAGGTTCAGCAGTATTGCTAGATCAAATAAGGATCAATCGTTACAAATCCTGTGCCTGCTCTAGGAAGAGCCTCTGAAAAACACACGAAATGCCGTATAAACTTGAGAAGCTATAAAATATCCTAATATTAGTTTCAAATATTACGCTATTCGATATTCCCTTCTAAATTAACTGTGACCTTCATACCTTTCAAAGTGTTGAGTGCAGCAAAGTAGCCACGTTGAGTGCGCTTCTTACCAGGCCCCAGTGCACTGCGGAGGAACAGTACACGCGAAGCTGACACCGCAATACTGCGAACCACGCTTCACTGCGGCATAGCCGCATGTTTAAGAGAAAAGCACACCTTTCAAGTGGAATGATGCACACCTGGTGTATTAAAACAAAAAAAAAAACTGTGCATGTTGATACTATTTACAATGCAGTTTTGGAAATTAAACTGCGGCTATTATGCAAGAGTATATGTTGGGCAGTGGTGTCCTGACGAACTGCATTTGACATTCATTCCTTTTTTTTCAAAATTAATTTTGAAGAAAGAATTAATATTTTTATTACAAGAACTTTCATAACTTTCTGCAGGTTTAATTTCATGTCAAATCCATAGTTTACTTGCCACCCCAATATAGGCATTGGACTTTCTCAGGTACAATGCATAAACAGTTAGAATAAAATTAACTAGGCTTAGAAGTAGAGAAGTGGTGAAAGCTTGGGAACAACCTTCAGCTTGATTTTTGCTTAAGCGTAGTGCAAGATCAGCGAAAGGCTCGGAGAAAGGCGCAGCAGCTATTCGACATTCAATTAAAAGAATTCGGTGAAAACCACTATTCGCTTTGAACACAGAACCTACTACATTTGCACGTGCTTACGTTCCACTCTCCCGGGGAGACAGTCTTTCTCTTCGGAAATCTCACGTAAGCGACGATCGAGAAAGCTCTAGAGACGGCGCAGGAATTGCCGGATTAGAAACTAAAACTTTGCAGAACTCTAGCTTTTACGCGTCTCAAAACTCTGAAAAAGTGGAACCCAGTTATCTTAAGCCTTTTTGGGGACCACGTTAATCGCCGGCACGTAAAGCCACTACTAAATGCGTCACGCCCAAAGTATCAGAACTCCACACCTAACTATCTTGCGAGCGCCGCCATTTTGGTGCTTAGTGTAAGGCGGGCGCAACTGGCGATAGCTATCATTTGGAAATGCGACTTCCTGGGTTTTGATATTGTGTTGGGGGATTTTTTTTTTTCCGTCGCCGGCTGTTCTAACGTTTCTGAAGGACAGACAAGCGTTTCCTGCGATTTCAGGCAAAGCTCCGGACACAATAACTGGCAATCGTGATTTTAAGCATCAAGTTGGTAGAAGGGTCGTTACTCATCAGAGTAACTTATCTAGTAACTCTAGTGACACTCCACCAGGCCAACGCAGCTTCCAGCGTTCAGAGAAATGTCGCTGGAGCCCGGCACTGCTGTGCATATATAAGCACCCCTACAAACTGGCCGCCGCAAATCATGCCGTTTTGTCGCTTTTTTTTTTTTTGTACTGTAAAGCGAGGGTAATGCATTACGGGGGCAACGGGCATTGTCCGGTCAGTTTCAGGTGTGCCGAGGTTGTGACAGGTGAGTCCGCTGGCTTTGGATCGCGTGATGGGAGTCGCGGTGGCACATCTCCTTTTCATCATTTGACTCAGCTGGTCACTAACCAAGTGTGACAATCCATGGGCGATACCGCTCTGCTAAATTGTGTGGTAATTCTACTAAGACGTCCAATGTCTCTCTTCTGCTGTTCCAACGAATCACAGGTGTAATTTTGGTTCAGACGTAATTTCCCAAATGACCAAAAGTGAACAAAAGAGCGCTATTTCTGTTCTGCCAATTTTTTGGCAGACGCATTTTTCAACAAGAAGCGTTTAAAAAAGAATGCGAAAACCAATGCAGGAGAATTTAGTACCACCCGGTAACTTGCAGGGGACATTGATGAGCATCCTGGTTTGAGTTTGGCTTGCTTATAGACATTTCTTAGGACGTGATCAATGGAGGCCTGCAGAGTGTCGTCCTTGGAGGTACTTTTAATAAAGTTAAGTGGTCTTATATTTACAAACAAATGCATCGCCTAATTAACCCACCTTTGTGTTTTTAGAGATTTATTTTCAATGGTCTAGATTCATTCGGATTACGGAGCTCGTTTTCTTTTCTCTCCTGCTGTGTCGAGTGGTTTGTAAGTAATTTTATGCTATATTAATTAGTGTAGTAATTTGTATGTTTGTGATCATATGCTGTGCTGTATCGTATGTAAACGATTCAGTGCAAAAATTTCTGTGTTACCGTCTTCACAAAAAAAATAAAATATGGATCATGTGAATAAACCTGCTTCCTTAATTCATGAAAAAAAAATATAAAAGCGATATAAGAAAACATTGTAGAGCCCTTTTGCTTCACGTGAGAATGAAGGACCAGCGAAGCTCTTATTTTGTGACGTCTAGGACGACCTCAAGGACAACTTCTAGGACGACTTCGAGGACAACACCTAGAGGACGTCTAGGACGACCTGAAGGACGACTTCTAGGACGACCTCGAGGACGATGCCCTAGAGGACAACGTCTAGGACAACCTCAAGGACGACCTCAAGGACGACCTTAAGGACGATGCCTAGAGGACGACATTTAGGACGACCTCAAGGTTGACTTCTAGGACGACGCCTTGAAGACAATGTCTAGGCCTACCTCAAGGACGACTTCTAGGACGACCTCGAGGACGACGCCTAAAGGACGACGTCTAGGACGACCTCGAGGAGGAATGCCTAGAGGACGAATGTCTAAGACGACCTCAAGGACGACTTCTAGGACGACGTCTATTGGAGGATGTCTAGGGCGACCTCAAAAAAAAAAACGACGTGCAGGAAGACCTTAATGATGATTTCTAGGACGACTTCTAGGACAACCTCTAGGACGACCTCGAAAAACGACTCCTAGAGGACGACCTCTCAGACGACTTCTAGGACGATCTTGAGGACAACTTCTAGGATGACGTCTAGGACGACCTCTCGGACGACCTCAAGGACGACTTCTAGGACGACCTCGAGGGCGATGCCTAGAGATGATAAGAAGGGATCAGGAGGCTCACTATCTAATAATGCCAAGGAAGGCTTACTTCAAACTGGTCGCCCGCTCTTTTTATTTTTATTTATTCATAGTTGCCAGGACCAGTAGGGAAATTTTATGTCAAGATCTGCGGACACATTTTTTCCCAAAAAGATTTTACAGCTTCGCTGTAAAAAAGCTTTCAGCCTCTCCACTCTGGTGAAGAAAGAAGAGCAGCGCAGCTGTAGCTTCTGTTCTCGGCGGTGGCTTTCCAGGCGAGCGATCTGCTCTTCTTTCGCAAGAAAATCTGAAGCGCTCGACGCAGTGTAACTTTAGGCGATAGCGGCCTCGCGGCGGTTGCGAAACCATTCGCGCTGCTGCGCACGTCGCCGCTCGTTCCGTTCCCGCTCTTCTTCCTCCGAAGAAATGTTGCCGTGATCTATGAGCAACGACGGCAAGCAGACAACTGCCAAACACAACACTCTGGAAAAGTTACCGCCATCTATGAGCCACGGCGGCAACCAGAATTATGTGTCGACATTTCTTTGCGGGAGACACGATCCTGGGGAAACTAGCCCTTAACAGCTCCGCTGTAAAAGGAGAGAAATGGAAGCAAACGGGCGCGAGCAACCGGGCCCGCTTGTTCACCGCAGAACACTGGACAGGTGGCGCAAGCCAACGCCCGACTTAAACAGGCCAGCCGTATAATAATAATAATAATAATAATACTTTATTTCCATCCTTTATGATGGTGGAGCTCAAGAAAAAAAGCTGTAGTAAGCAGCTTGACGAGTCCCTGGGCCCCTACAATGGACAGCAGGAAGCGTGCGGAAAACAAAAAAAAAAGCAACATAATAGCGTGCTAGAGGCAATGATGTAAGCAATCAGTGCACAAAACTAAAAGCACCTTTTGCAAATGTTAAGAAAGAAAATGATCACGAACAAGCGTATAATAAGCGCAAGTCTCTAAAGCTTAGACTTTCTAGATCAATGTTATTGCTGCTAAGGCTGTTTAACAAATGCGGGAGTGTGGAGTTTATCATTTGAGAGCCATAAGTTGTTCGCTGCGTGACCATCTTCCATTTCTCTGGGTTACGGGTAGGATACGGAGGAGAAGTTTTTCTCAGCGACGCCAGGTTTTCCAAAAAACATGTACCTCTTGCTTTTTCACTTTTATAACTAGTAGAAAGCCGATACTGATATAACTTGTGAATAGTGATTATTTGAAAGTTCTTAAATAAATCAGCGGTATGAAAGTCGCGTGGCACGTTACATATACCTCTCAATATTTTCTTTTGCATCATGAAAAGTTTTTCAATATTGGTAAATGTTGATGTTCCCCAAACAAGGTGGCAATACGTTAAGTGGGAGAAAAATAATGATTTATAAAGCAATAATTTAACATTTATTGGTAACACAGATCTGTATCGATTTATAATCCCCACTACTCGAGCTAGCTTTGGAATAGGATAATTTATATGGCTATCCCAAGACATGGATGCAGAGGGCGGAAGACATTCATCCATCCGCCCTCTGCATCCATCCGACTACTTAGCCGTCTAGGGGAAGGCGTGATGCAAACAAAAGTACCCCTACAAAACAGTTTCCCTTTCCGTCCACCTTCTACTGTGGCGCACCCTCTCTTGTTCACTCTCCTCTCTTCCTCCTCTTCTTTTTTTCTGGCTCCTCGCGCACAGTTCAAATCTGGCAGAGGAGAGACGCCCACCGCCGGCAGAATTCTGTCTGTTCTCACTGAGGAAAGGTGCGCCAGACGGTTCGTAAGGCACCAGAAGCTTGCCGTAGAGGTTGTACACCCTCAGGTGTGGCAGCCTACTGGTGAGAGACTCCAGGAGGGGGTCGTCAACCTGCAGCATGCCCAGGAGCGGAGGTCATACGACGAAGGAACCGTCCGCACAGGTTGCCCTCCCAGTCGTCGCGGGTCGTTTGTTTGTTTAACGGTACTGCCAACCACGTAGGCATCTTCTTGAAACTTAAGCGCTGTCCACTCTTGCAACCCAGTAGGACGGAGAGAGACAGGAAGGATTCTTAAGCCTATTGCGACGTCGCAGGACCATATCTGCTGCTGCGGAGCAGGTCCTCCGCCGTCGCAAGAAGCTTAAAAACTACTCATGTCTCTCTCCGTCCTACTTGGTTGCAAGTGTGTGAAAGGCGCTTTATTGACCGGCCGAAAAACGCAGTTACTCAAGTGTGGACGCACGGGCGGCATCCGATATTTGGCCTAAGAAAGCTACTGCGCATGTTTAATATGCGTTCCGCAGCCGGCACAGACGAGACAAGGCGCAGAAAGCGATTGTTGGAATTGTCTATATTGCCACGCTCGTTGGCGAGCAAGCGCGTGCGCGGCCGAGTGGTTACCGCGCTTGATTGTAGCGTGGAAGGTGTAGGTTCAATTCCAGTTAGCGGACTGTCCTTTTATTTATTCTTTCAACTTGGCCTTCTCATAAGTTCAAGAACATTCTCGTCTGATCAGATTCCGAATGTTCTACGCAGCGAAAGTTCTACGCCGAACGATCCAGAAACCCACGAGGGTACATAAGGGATTCCGCAAGGCGAGCGGAATCAGTTTCGCCCCAGCGTTCGACTCTGCTGTCACGCCGACTTCGATGCCGGCGACGCTCCGCTTTCTTCTGTTTTCTTTTTATTTTCGGGCACAAGTTCGCCCCATTAAACGCTCAGTTTCTTCAGTTATTATCGCCTCATCAATTGTCATTCGTGACATTTTGGTGGAGGTGCGGGGTAGATTTGCGTTCTATGCCCGTGGACCGTACCCCTCCCAAAACACGCCGGCCAAGTGACGTGCTCAGCCCCGGCAGGCTACCCTTTGCAGAAGACCAGACCAAGGCCCGGTCAAGTCGCCGTAACCAAGACATACCGCCGGAACTCGGACGCCTGCCGCAGAAATCAAAGAAGAAGACCGCGACGATGACCGCTCCGCCCGTCGTTGTCCTGCCAGTCGCCCCCCAATCGCCGACGCCTTTCCATGGAGAAATCTATGAAGATGTCGAGGATTGACTCCTTCACTATAAGCGCGTGGCCCGCCACAACGGATGGAACGTCGAGAACCTCTACGTTCCATCCGCCACAACAAATGGAACGTCCAGAACCTCTACTTCTCGCTGGAAGGCACCGCGAGGCACTGGTTTGAAAACCACGAGGCATCGCTCACTTCGTGGGATATCTGCGCCACCGAGTTGAAGCGAACCTTCTCGAACCAACACCGGCGACAGAATGCGGAGGACCTGCTCCAGACGCGGACACAAACCCCCGACGAAAGCTTCACAAGCTACGTTGAAGACGTGCTATGACTGTGTACACGCGCCGACCCGCAAGCCATCGAGGAGAAGAAGTTGCGCTTCCTCATGAGGGGCGTCAAAAGCGAAATCTTCGGTGGCCTTGTCTGCAGCCCCCCGACGACGGTAGACGGCTTCGTGGCCGAGGCGACAAACATCGTGCGAGCGCTGTCGGCCAGAGCTGTGCACTATCAACGACTCGCCGGTGTGTCAACGGTACAGGCTGTCTCGCCACCTCGCTCCGATGTCGAAGGTGTCGGCATCGAACACCTTCGGCAGATCATCCGCGACCTCGTCCGGGATGAGCTCAGGAAGCTACTGCCGGCCTCCAACCGCCCGGCTTCGCTCTCGATTGCCGAGGTGGTTCGAGAGGAAGTGCAGCGAGCTCGCCAGCCGGACACTCCCATCATCGTTCCAGCTCCCGAAGAACCGGCGCTGAGCTACGCCACAATGGCCCGACGACACACGCCCGTTGCGCCGCAGCCGCGACGTGAGCTTTCAGCACCGAGGCAACTGCCGCACGTCCACCCAGAGCAACCTGCGCCGAGGAAGACGGACGTCTGGAGGACCGCCGACCGACGCCCGTTGTGCTATCACTGTGGTGAAGCCGGTCACATTTACCGACGATGCCCCTACAGACGACTGGGGCTGCGCGGGTTCCACCCGAACGACCCGCGCCCAAGGTACAACGAACGCCCTCGCGATATCGAGGAGTACCTCCGACGCTCGCCCTCCCCAGTGTCGTCTCTCCGCCGTGAAGCCCGCTCCCCATCGCCACGACGTTCAGCGTCCCCAGGGCCACGACCTCGCCGAGAGAGCCTGTCTCCCCTGCGTCGCCGCTAAAACTAAGTGCGGCAACGCCTGGAGGTGACGTTGCCGAAAACAACGGAAGCAAACAGCCTCCAAGAACGCCGGAGCGCTCCCACTCTCCCGACGCCCCGCATCGCACCGACGCCCCGCATCGCACCGACGCCCCGCATCGCACCGACGCCCCGCATCGCACCGACGCCCCGCATCGTACCGACGCCCCTGCAACGGTGTCCAACAACCTAAATGTTGCTATCGACGGCCTCGACGCATCGGCACTCGTGGACACCGGAGCAGACAACCCAGTCTTGAGTGGGAGGCTCTCTCGCCGCCTGCGAAACGTGACCACGCCGTGGGATGGACATCAAATACGAACCGCCGGGCGGCATCTCATCACACCAGTCGGGAGATGCACCGCTCGCGTCGAGATCCACGGTGAGACGTGCCCTGTGAAATTCGTCATTCTACAAGACTGTGCCAGGGACGTCATTCTCGGCATGGACTTCCTGTTTGAATACGGCGCCGTCATCTGCCTTGGTGAAAACAGATTGACGCTGTGGACGCCTGTTCCACCTTCAGAGAAACCCCAAATAGCGTCAACCGCCGTCCGAGTCGCTGCCGACCACGTGAACCTGCCGCCGCGATCGAGTGTTGCCGTACCCGTCGTGACCGATGCAGCTACCTGTGGTGAAGTTGTTCTGGAAGGTAACCTTCAATTGCTCCTGGGAAGAGGAATAGGCGTCGCAAAATGAGTGACTAAACGTCAGGATGGGCGCACCGTGGTCCTCGTGACAAACTTCCGACAAGAAACGCAGCACCTCACAAATGGTGCCGCTGTGGGCCACGTCGAGGAACTTCGTAACTCCGCCGAAATTGCCGCGATTGCTGAAGAATCATCGCCACCTTAGCAAGACCATACGCCGCCAGCGCAGCTAGACATTGACCCCAAGCTTCCAGGCCCGAAACGACGACAGCTGAGTGACCTCCTCGCAGAATACAGCGACTGCTTCGCGACGTCGTCGAAGGTGCGCCAAACCACCGTTGCGAAGCATCGCGTCGTCACCGAGGACGACGCGCTTCCTGTGCACCGATCGCCGTACCGAGTCTCCATAAAAGAACGGGAGGTCATCCAACAGCAAGCGGAAGAAATGCTGAACGACGACACAATCCAGCTTTCAAGCAGTCCGTGAGCCTCTCCAGTCGTGCTGGTTAGGAAAAAGGACGGAACGCTTAGGTTCTGCGTGGACTACCGGCAGCTGAATGCGGTAACGAAGAACGACGTCTATCCACTCCCCCGAATCGATGACACGCTAGACCGGCTGCGCCACTCGCGATACTTTTCATCGATGGACCTGAAGAGCGGCTACTGGCAGATTGAAGTCGACGAACGGAACTGAGAGAAGACAGCTTTCGTCACGCCGGATGGCCTGTACGAGTTGAAGGTGAAGCCTTTCGGCCTTTGCACGGCGCCGGCAGCTTTCCAGCGTGTCATGGACACGGTACTGGCAGGGCTGAAGTGGCAGAGCTGTCTCGTCTACCTTGACGACGTCGTAGTGTTTTCAAGTGACTTCGACGAGCACTTGCGACGACTCCGAGCTGTTCTCCAAGCCACTCAGACCGCCGGACTCACACTCAAGCTGTCAAAGTGCCGGTTCGCCTATGACGAACTGAAGTTCCTAGGCCACGTGGTTAGTAGCAAAGGCGTCCGCCCAGACCCCAAGAAGACTCGCGCCGTAGCGGCATTTCCAGCGCCGACAGACAAGAAGGCCGTGCGAAGATTCCCGAGTTCCAACCAATGAGCGGACGCGCAATGGAGCCATGACGCACACTATCCCAACAAATGAAGTTTTGTGAGAAAATGTATTCCGAATTCGCTATAATTTACACATATTCATGCATTTTGTTTTATAGTTAGTTTCAGCTTAGGTCCAGACGCAGCCGACGCTACGGGCTTGACACAATCAAGCAGTGTCAAAAGCGCAAGTCACTGGGTCTTTTCTGTTTATGATGGGTTCAGGGATGATAGAACAGGTACGGAAACATGACGAACGCCATAGGTATGGTGCTCTTTTGATGCTGTTTGATTGACCCCATCAGCTCGTAGCATCGACTACGTCTGGACTTAAAGGTACACCGACAAGGTACGTATTTATGCTCGCCAAAGTTTTTATTTGTACATGACATGTGACAGCCCAACATCCTTGACACAATTTGCGGCTCGAAATACGTATTCTTTCCGCTCGAAAACCGCCAACCGAGAACTTGCCGGTTTGAGTCGCGCTCACTCTCTTCTCCGTGGTCACGTGCCGTTTTTTATGGTTTAGACACAACCACCAAAGATGATCAGAGTCGTGGGTCATCGAAGGCACACACTAAAAATAGAAACAAAATATGATACTCATTTTTTGTGGCTTGCAAAAAGCTGCAAAATGTTGATTGAAAAAAAAAAAAAAAAAAAAAGTTGCACAGCCACGTGAATTCCGGTAAGTTTCTCTATATTTCTTCTTCCTCCCCAGTCCAGTTTCGGTTTCGGTTTCGAACAGTTGCGTTTTTTTTTTACTTCATTAAAATTATACGTGACGATGTAGAAAAATATTGATTGTGTAGTCTCTGACACCATAACGCATCGCCTGGCAAGAATATAAATAAAAGGTTTTGGGGGTGTCAGTGTCCCATTAAGGGGAAACGAAGTATAGTAATGAAACATGAAACAGAGTGGCGATGCAAGCGAGTTTGTTCATTCTTACAAATTGGTGAAACAGCGCGCAAGAAACAAGGAGAGAGAAGGATTTAGACTTGACAAGAACGAGCTTGTCCTGTCTACTCCCTTCTCTGTCCTTGTTTATTGTGCGCTGTTACACTACTTTGTAAGCATATGAAAGAACTTCTCAAAGCGGTATACGTGTGTACCTGCGCCACGAGCGATTTGCCGGGAAAGCAGTGCAAACATCAATTGATAGTGAAAAATGACGTCATGAGTGACGTCACATCGGGTGACGTCATTATCGGGGACACTGTTGTGCTCCGGGCGGCGCTGGTGATTGCTGGAGAAAGTTTCTTTAAGTACCTGCTTAAATATAAGGAGATAGACTTTAATTTATTTTCACCCTTAAATGCCCCGTTAGGGCATTGCGTAAAGGGAGCTATACGTCGAATAATACATTTGTAACACAGAAACAATAACAAAATATAGGAAAATCGACACAGCAGAGGTTATGCCTTTACTCAGTTAAAATGGGCTAGTAGAAGGTTATGAAACTCCGCTGCATCAGTGACGCTAACGATGGAAGCAGGTTCCATTGAGCAAAGCCAGGAGGAATGAATGATTCGATAAACGTATTAATTTTACTGGAAATTCGTTTAATTGCACAAAGGTTATTCAGGAGGGATGATATTTTATCGAGGAATGAGAGGATGGCGCTTTTTAGCTTTGGGCAGTGGTAGTGAATTTTATGAACAAGGCAAAGGCGAGAAAGCTTGCTTCGGATTTGAAAGGGTGCACAATCAAGTTGACCTTTTAGAGAAGAAATACTAGTGAAGTAGTTGTAGGAGGATAAGATCAATCGGACGGCTCGGTTTTTGTGCTGACTCTAGGTGATTGATTGGGTAGACTTGACGGGAGCTCCAGATGTCGGAAGCATTCTAACTTAGGTCATACGTAGGTTTCGTAAGCCATCTTTCGCACATGAGATGACCCGTCTCTTATATTACGTCTGATGAATCCGAGTGTCCGGGAGGCTCCTGCAGCTGTGAGGTTTCCATGAACGGTTAGGTGTTAGTCTTATGCCAAGATATTTATACACTAGAACAGCTTCAATCACGTCTTCGTCAATAGTATGTTGCGAGGTTAGAGAAGACATGTTACTAGTGAACTGGATTAGTTTGCACTTCGCTACGTTGAGCGACATCAGCCATTTTTCGCACCAGTTGTTAATTTTTGTGAGACCACGTTAAAGCATGAGATTATCGGTTTCCGATAATATGGTGTTATAAATGACGCCGTTATCTGCGAATAGACGTATTTTACAGAATTTGTCTTGTGGAAGGTCGTCTATAAAGACAAGAAAAAGCAGTGGACCAAGGGCGTATCCCTGTGGTACTCCTGAGGTGACGTTTCTTTGGTTTTTTTCATGGTCGTTAATGACTGTGTATTGCGCACGAAATTCAAGAAAACTATTAATCCACGAAAATACAAGGGAATCTAATTACAGGGATGATAGTTTTGAAAGAAGACGTTAAAAGTGAACACGGTCAAATGCCTTGAAAAGTCAAGAATTATGGGGTCGGTCTGTACATGGCATCCAAGGTCACTCTGTAGCTCATGAACAAATTCACAGAGCAGGGTTTCGCAGGGGAAGCCCCTATGGAAGCCGTGCCGTTGACTAAAGGAAAAAGTGTGTATGGATAGGTGAGTCATAATAGAGAGTACAAGATCTGCTCGAAAAGTTTGGATGCGATACAAGTTAGAGAGATGGGGCGACAGCTAGAAGCAGAGGACCGTGTTCCCTGTTTGTGGACTGGGACGACTCTCCGTATCTTCCAATCGCAAGGTATGCAACTTTCTGTGAGAAACTGATTTAAGATGAGATTTAGAATATCACTGGAAATACTGGCTGTATTCTTTAGAATCCTAGCGTTAATAAATATTATCTGGTCCTGCTGAGGAAGCGAATTTTAGGTTCTGAATTAACTTAATGATATCGGGTGAGTTGACGTGGGTTCGTAACTCTCTTGGGGTATGGTGGAAATATTATGTGGACATTCATTTGTGAATATGGAAGAAAAGTATTCATTTAGCACTTTAGGTACTAAGTCTCTGAAACAGGTTCACCGGCACTATCCCTCAGGTTGATGTTTGCGCGGCCACTTTTAGGTGACATAAGCTTCCAGAATTTGTTCGGGGCATTACGTAAGATTGTGGGGAGGTATTTGCGAAAAGTATTTAAATTTCAGAAAATTTAAAGCTCCTTGTATGGTTTCTGAGTCCAGTGTGCTAGGACCCCAGACGTCAGATAAGTTAGCTTTTTCGCCTTTGCGAAGAGACGTTTTTTTGTTTTTTTTTTATTGCTTAATGACCTCAGTGCTTTGTTATACTAACTTCAAGATTAGATTAGTCCTTTATAGTTCTCTAGAGCCTTTCTTTTCTTTTTTTTATCATTCTCTAGCGCGTTTAAAGGTAATATATTTTAGCTGTTAAATTTCAGTCAGTTGGACAAAAAACCCTTTCTAAAACATGGCGGGGGCTCCTGAGAACGACCCTGGTACCGCTGGCTAGGTGGCGCAAGCAGCCGCCCAATTCATAGGGCCCAGCCGTATTCGTCCATACATCTGCCCATCCATTGATGACGTTGAAGAAAATAAAAAAGGCGCGGGTCTTGTCGTCTCGGCGATATTTATACAGCCGCGCGACAAGTACGTCACCATCAGTGGCGAGAGGAGAAAACAAAGAAAGTACTCCAGGCGCATGCTCATGCCGCAGCTGCGGCGAGAAATTCGATTGTCCTCACCGGGCTACGGACTTGCTTGCTTTGAGGCGCTGACAGCTGTGAAATGCACAGCAGCCCGTTCAAAATGGATCCAGCTTATCTTCGTAACTTGTTCGTCGCCGTCTTGTTCCCGTGCGTTTTTACCAACGTGTCTCCGATGAAAACGCGGATCAAGTTACTGATGCCGAGTGTTCAACCTATGCAGGTAATTGTTGCCGTGTTACCCGATGATATCGTAGACTCCAAAAATAGTGACCGCTGTCAGGGTGATTGGAACTCTAACGCATGCTTCCATTTTCTCTTCGAAAATATTTCTTCGTTTTTTTGTTGTTGTTTTGTTTGGGGAGGAGGGGGCATATCATTCGTTGACTCTCAGCGGGAACGCATGTAGTCGGTGTTGTGGGTGTGCCGTAAATACGAAAATTAATTTACATCATATGTTTGGGTGATTCACATAAATATTCTGCTTCACTATGGACGCTGACCCACGAACACATATTTATAGCTCTTCATTGATTCGAAACTGGACTAGCCAGATGTGTTAAAAAGTTCATTTAATGGTTTTGGTGTCCATATGGTTCTGTAGGACACTCACTGACATACCATAAAATAGTTTATCGTAATAAAAAAAAAACGCTACTAGCAATTACGCAATGCGGACATGCACAAGACAGTTACTTAAAGATGTCAATAAGTGCGGTGAAAAAAAAAATATATGCTTGGTACAAATTAGAGTAATCAAGCTGGGTGTAATCAATTATTTTCCGGAGCGAGTTTCTGGTTGCTTGAATGTCTTTCGCCTTCTGCAATCGCAACGCTCAAAGCGCAACACTTAAAACGAACCAAACATTGCTGGTTTTCCCTGCCTTTTTTTCTAAACTGAACGCTACCACAAAAGCTACAAGGACGGCGGAAAAGAGTCATTTAGGGCAATAACCTAGGCGGTAAAGTTTGGGGCCGCTCAATACTAATTCTGAATAATATGCGAAGAATCGCCGATGACGTGTTCGAGCTTACAGTGTCGGGCAGTGTGTGTTGTTTGCATATTAGCTTTGCCTGTCTGAATGCCGTCTGAATTTGTTTTTGACATGACTAGGGCCGCAAACAAATATACATTTTTGACCAATTCTTTTTTGTTATTAAGAAATTAGAAGAATTATAAAAGTCTCGCTTAAAGACGGACCTGTAAAATGATCAAATCGTGAACGAAGGCATACCGAACAGATGCTAACCGAACATAGGCCGTACCATTTTACGAATACACCTGCTTACCAAATGTATGAGAATATTTGGACCGTTTCGTTCCAGGTAAAGAACTTTTGGAATGGCTATTTGCAGTTTTTATATCGTTTTGCTTTCAGAATGACACATATCTCTGTACTGCCGTGCACGTGGGATCAAAAAAAGAAAAGTATGTTGGTAAGCAAAACCATCAACTTAGTTTAACTGCACAACTGGACGGGTATCCAAGCGTTTCGGCTGAAGGCCGGATAGGGGATCTGTCGCTCTTGAGGTGCGGAAAATAAACGAGTAAATATAAAGGAGGAAATACTACAAATATAAACATGAACGGGCATCTAAATATGAAAACGTATACTAGAGAAAAATATAAAAATATAAGGTGCATGAATACACATATACTTTATTTTTAAATTCGACATGTTGCTAAATATGACATCACAAAATAAGTCTGTAGGACTGTTCGTCGAAATACAATTCACATAGCGGGTCAATTGGTAGCAGGGCAGTTCGTCCCATAGGGTATTTATTTCGTCATAGGGCAATTCGTAGCGGTGACAGTTCGTCAGACTATGGAAAGAACTTTGTCTCTCGTACTAGGTAGTACGTAAAACATAGGTAGTACGTATATTTGACCTGGCCAACACCGCAAACCTTTGCTCTAGTGAAATGTTGTTCTAGGGTCACCGTATAGATCGCGCCAGCGTGTAGTCTGGCCTCCCGTCGTAAGAGATTTTAAGAGGTTTTAAAGGCACTCGGTCGTGAGGAGCCTCAAGTGTTTGAACGGGCCTTTACGGAACTATAGATGCCGCTTCCGTGAGCAGTGCGTACCCCCCTCTACCAGCCCCTCCCAGCCTCTCTCCCCGAGGTCAGCCTCCTGTCGTTTGACGCGCCACCGTTTCTAGCGTGGACTGACGCCGCTTCGTCGTAGCGTCTCCGAAGAATACAATTTTGAAATGAAGGAAAGAGAAATTGCTCCTCGCCCATGCCCTTTCCCTTAAAAACTTTATCTTTAGATATTCGAGGTTGCTCGGACGTCTGGCAACACGTCCGGTCGGCCGTGTTTTTTAGGTCGAACTCGGAGAGCCGGAGTGCCGCGCCAGCGCGTTGATCAACCTTGTGGCCCGCCGGAGGAATGACGTAACGATGGCATTTTCTGACGTCGGATCATAGCATGTGGCGAAACAATCTAGAAGCTTTACCTGTCCTTTGTGATGACACGTTCGCAAACTTGTGCGCCTCGACAGCGACGTCGTCTCGCCCGCAGAGCGAGTCGCGCGTGTTCGCCCTCGAAGCGTAGACGCTGCCCTCATTCGTGTCGACGAACGCCTGCGACTCAAGGTGTGTGGATACCGTTGCATGTGAACATGGACCAAAGAGGTTCCACTTACTAAAAAGTGTATTTTGGAAACAACGTGCGATCTACAAACAGATCGCCCGTATGCACTATGAAAATTAAAGCAAAATCGCGTGGGTAGCACGTGCACTACCCATAGTGAGGAAAACAGAAGCGCCCCTAGCGAGCTTATAACCACGAATACTCCATCTCATAAGTCTTGTGCAGCAGAGGCGAAAGCACAGTCGTGCGCGCGTTGCTTTCAGAAAGCCATGTGCCCGCGCCTAGTACCACTAAATAAGCTACGCTTCAGAGTAACGACACTTGGCCATATTGTGGCTTAAAATCATGGTTGCCAGTTATCTGAAGCTTTATCTGAAATCACATTAAACACTTTTCCGTCCTCCCCAAATGTTTAAACAGTTCGCGACAAAGCAAAGCAATATTACATCAGCTTCCTAACACCGAATCTAATAATTGGGGGGTTTTGTGGGTATGAATACAGCGTCTAGTTGGTCAGCCACTTCAAAGTTGCGACGAGTCACTTCGCTGTAGATCAGCAATTTAGCCAGTGCAGTACAACCGCACGCCGGTACGATGCACTTCCAGATCGAACCGGGTAGGGGTGGGGATTGAACGCAGGATCCCTGGGTTCTGCAGCGCGAGCTTTCGCCCTACGTGCTCCGAGCTGGTGTGCGCTAACCCACTCGGCCACGGATCCTGTTATCTGCTATACTTCGTTTCAGCTTCGGTCCGAGCGCGGCCGATGTTATGAGCCGAAGGGCCAATCAAACAGCGAAGAGGCACAATGTCATGGCGTGCTCTCTGCAGTTGATAGGACCAGCGGGTATTCGCCGTCTCTCTGTGCGTGCTCCTACGCCGGCTAGTCCTATCAAGCGCAGAGAGCACGCCATGACGTTGCGCTTTTTGTGCTGTTTGATTGGCCCTTCGACTGATAACATCGGCCGCGCTCGGACCGAAGGTGAAACGAAGTATAGGATCTGGAAAAAATACGTCCTTGGATGTTAACAAATAAACTCCTGTTTAATCGGTGCTACTTTGTTCCGATTGGTCGTGGCAAGTATAAATAAAAAGAGGGGGCAACCCGCGTGAGTCAGCCTTCCCTGGCACTATTAGATCGTGAGATCCTGATCCCTTGTTATCATCTACTGTCACCGACTTATCTCAGCTAAGAGTGCGTTGGGACGAGGCTGAGGGCAGAACGCACCAATTTAACCTTCTTTTTTTTTGCTTCCGCCATGCTGATAAAGAGACTTGGGCTCTTTATCAGTATCGCTGATAAAGATACCAAGTCCGCTGTAAAACCTAAAATAGTCGTATACCAACACGCATTCGTAAACCAACGACCAACAACAGAGTGTGTATCAAGCTCACGTTTAGCAAGAACGTATTCGAAGTCAAAATACGACCAATGGCGGTTTACTATAGCGATCATAAGGCAATGATCTCTTTATTCGCTAAGAATAGAATTCAGACAATTAAACAACGAAGTCGTGTACGTGTCTTCATTGCAATCATGTAAATTGTGAAAATGTCATATAGTTGTCGTAAAGTTGTCGTAAAGATAACAGCTTAGCTGGTTCTCCATCTTCACGTGAAGTAAATGGGCTCTAAATTTTTTTTTAATCGTCTGCGTTTGGTGGTGTTGGAGAAAGCTTGTCTCCACACCCGAGCGACTCCAACTCTGCTCGCGTTCTTACAATTGCCGATCGAGACGTCTTCCCCTGCTTTAGAGCTCCAATAAAGGTGCACAAACGCTAGCTTCTTCACGTTAAAAAACAAAACAATCTACAATCTTCATATTTAAAAAAAATTAATTAGTCGGCTCTCTGCAATGGCAAACAATTAAGTACGGCCCGGCACGCATAGGCGCGCGCCTTGTGGGCCTCGCACGAAAATGGCGGCAGGAGGCGTGGCGCGGAAAGAGGGCGAGGAGGATTGCCCTCAATGGAAAGAAGAAAACAAAGAGAGCATAAGAAAAAAGGGGAAAGGGCTACCTGCACTTTCCTCCTTTCTGATTGGTCAGGGACGAGCGGAAGTCCCGAATGAACGCCTTGCATGGGCACGTGTGTTGCTCCAAGTCCGTTTGTTTTCATCGCGGTTTCCTCCGTTTTTTTTTTTTTTACTTCCAGATTTAATTAGAGCTTGCGAATTCTATGACGACAATCCCCTGGTCATCGAGACACCATTGTTATTTAATACGTTGCACATATAACAACCGAAAGTGCAGAATGTTTTCGGAGGACGCCTGTATCGCGCTCGGGATCCGACATGGCGACTGCGGCTGCAATGTCTTAAAACTTCGTCGCTTTCCAAATGACCAAACCACCGGCGGCAGTGTGTTGGATCCGTAAACCGAAAATACCTTTCACCGACGCCACCCTCTCGAGTGTGCTCGGAACATTTCGTGAATGGAGCGCGCACCGAACTTAATTAACGCTCTACTGTCGATGAACATGGGGTGCGCTCGCAAGGTGCGTGCAAGGTTTCTCGTGAGAATTGCTCTTTTAGCTTGTGAATTTTTGCAACTTAATTGATATTAATGTTGATATTTCGCAGGGCTGACATCGACTCAATTCTATCATCTACAGTGCTTAGTTAAATGCTCATTTCCGCCGCTGTGTGTGGCTGAAAATTGTCAAAAAGTTAGTTCTATCGGTTCTCCTCAATCGCGATAGCAGAGAGCCGTGAATTTATGTTTACCGTCACAACGCGACTGGACTCTTAATTATTTTGAAAATTAGTAAGATGTACCTGAAAAGAAAGACAAACTTCAATTTCTATTGCTGAAACAGGCTCATGCATCGATTTCGAATTGTTGAATCATCGACCGACTCGCTCCGGCAATGGAGCCATCTCGACTTTGTTGTGTTTTTAGTTCTCGACAAAGAACACACTCGTCGACACGGGATCCTCAGGAAGCTGCCTTCGATCGTTCTCTGGAATGTTCTTATTTCACGTGTCCTTGTTCACATTATATTTCAGTGTTGTGGACGTCACAAAACGCCAAAAACACATTCTCGGTGTACTGCATCTAAACGAACAAAAAAAAAAAAAGAAAACCTGAAGGGAAATTTAATCGCTGTTAACTGATTCAATATTTTGAGTATACTTGCCTCCGATTTCTATTGGTGGCGCGCGTGCGTCGCGTGAACTAGCAGATGTCATAGTGCGGAGCAAGAAACGTTCCCAATGAATTGTAAAACGCCATCCGCGGCACACTAGAAGATATGACACGCTCCAAGTCCGATACCCAGCACTTTAAAGCACCCAACCAGCACACCCACCCTACGCGGGAGCGGCGCCCCGAAGAGCACTTTCGCCAGCGTTCCTAACCCCTCAGCATAGCCGCGGAACCTGCCGCTATCTGGATGACGCTACAGATAAAGGGCTGTTTATACTCCGTCGTAACGTCAACGAGCGCGCGCGCTCGTTCACGCTCGCTGACGCTGTCTGCGAGCGGGGTGCGTTCAACGTTGGACGTCGGCGCCGCCGACGCAGGCTATCCCAGAAGCCCTCGCACGAATGCCTCATTCGGGAATCCGGTTGGCGGGCAATGGTGGGGTCGTCGGGGCCAGTCAGAGTGTGCGAGATGCTGATTTCTGGCATCTGAACCTGTCGTTCTTGCCGTGTGTCGTGTGCTGTTGTCGTCGTGTTCCCGTGTTGGTGTGCGTATTTAACGTGCGTGCGCTTGACTGGGCAATTTTGTGCGTGGACGTGGACCGCTCCGAGGATGCGCTACCCTCGATTCTCGATAGGCCTATCGACCTAACGAGCCGGTGGTGGTGAGCCGTGGTGTTGGGGTGCCGGCAAAAGCTGGAAGCTCGATGACGCGCCAGAGGTAGGGTTAATTAGAATTAGGGATGACCTAATGTGTGTGCTATTTATAAGTGCCAGTCGCACTCACCGGCAGTCGTTCCCAATCGAAAAAGCGTCGTCGAATGTACGGGAACGGCGGTCACGGAAACCTCTGAACTATTTAGCCGGCCAGAAATTTTCAATTTGGCTGTTCCAGCTTGTAAATGGTCTCAGCTTGTAGACGATAGTAGCGATACACGATGACAATTGGACTGAATCCTGTATTGTTTGTATAGACTTTGTAAAGTGCGTTACAATTTCGAACGCGTACATTGCCTAATTTAGGCATCGTCCGCTCTCTTCGGTGTCCGTTTCTTAAGTCAGCGTGAAAGTCTACTATGATGATAACATACCGGCTACCTGTCAGAAAGAGGTTTCTGTGGAATATCGAGTGCATAGATTTCTTTGAAGCGACTCCGGCGAAATCGCCGGAGTCGCTTGGCATGATTCCGGCGGACGTGCAAGCAGCTAAATTCAAATGTTATCGGGCTTCTTTTTTTTTTTTCGTTGACATTTGTGTGGCATTTAGGAGAAAATAAATGCTGGTTTGCACTCGTTATCACCATCATTTGCTTGTTTTTGAACTGGTAACCGCAACCCCGAATGGTTGTTTTGAAGCGTGACATGACAACATGAGGACGAACCACACTGACCGATTGACTCGAGGCTAGATGGCGCAAGCTACCGTCCATAGATAACCCGTAGAGACGATGCGGTTGCCACGGAGACGCACATGCGTAAAGTGGGGCAGTTCGTCGGGGCGCGCTGGACCAGCGTTGGTCTGTGCTGGACTGTAAACACCATCGTTCGGGCGCTTCTCGGCGCAACGTAGTGGCCGACGAACGTCGTGTCTGCGCCGGCGCGCGTTGCGTTCGTCGACGTTGGAGTATAAACAGCCCTTAAAGCGGTGTCAGAGCCGTTTATACTGAGAGAGTTTGACCAATGGGCGGAGCTTGTTGCCCGCTAGAACCAGCGGATTTCGCGATAACACAAAATGACGTTACTTCTTTGGCTCGTTTATTCCTGAGAAGTCGCGTAGAGTTCTTACGAGTCAGAGCCACAAAATGGTGGACGAAAGCAGTCATCCCCCGGTTGTCAGACTACGCTGCTGTGGTTGCCAGGCTCTCAAGGCCCATCCATCTGAAACCACGGAAGCGTTTGCAATTTAATGGCCGACCCCCCCCCCCCTTCCCCCCCCCCCCCTCTCCCTTGCTGAGATTGGTCGCTAGTGCGCATGCGCTGCGTTATCGCGTGGCAAGGAAGAAAGCGGGCGGAAAGGCGGAGGCGTTTGCAGTCGACCGACGCTTTCGAAACCTCCTGGCAGTTCGTATCGCAAACGCGGCTCATAAACCACGTGACTTAGCTCGAGCAGTTGGAAACTCTATAATACAGGCTCTCCGGGTGACTGGCTTGAAGGCAGAATTGTACGTAACGAGTTACCAGTAACCCGTCACTTGTACCAACTTACTTTTTTCCGTAACGAAGTAACAAAAGTTGGTTAATTTTTGATAGAAGGAATAACTAAGAAAATTTTCTTTAGTTTTGTTGACTAACGAGTAATGGCATTTCGTAACTTCTGAAAGGGAACGTGTACAACGCAAGTATGCAACCTAATCGCTTTTCCTCGCGATAGTTGAAACGTGGTGGCGCCAGTGTGCAAATAGTTCTCAATCACTTCCGGTTACCAACTAAACAAAGGATTTCGCAGTATTTGCGAGATTAAATCTTCGCGCTATCTTCTGGAAAATGGTCGCTTACGCTACCCTTACACAAAATTCACTCTCTTGGTACAGAGTGAGAAAATATACCCGGACCGGAAGTGTGCCAGGGCTACCGAATAGATGGCGCCACTGAGTTCGTTGCCAAACAAAAAAAAGGGCGAATACTCCGTTTCACGATAACTTGGCGAACTGTGGAGGCTACGGCCCCCGCGACCCAATAAGAGCGTCGGAGCGAGGCACGTGACAACACGTCACGGGAGCGTGTGTGTCACTGCGCCGAGGCTGTCGTCTGCTGGCCAAGAGACGCGTCTGCTGCGAAACCAACCAACCTGCTGAATGAAATTCCACCGCTGCAACATTGCCGCCCGCTAGAGTAACGAGCTGTTTGAGGACAGTTCATGAGACAACCATACGCTCAATTTAATCGCAAATCTGTGGCTGATGCTAATACCAGGGCGATGTTTTGAGCGGAGCGGTCGAATATACACGACTGTGATCGCCAACGGACACGGCGCTACGAAGAGAAAAATATCGGGAGCGGATACGAATGTGGCGTCACTTTCTTTGGCTCAAGTATAATTGAAACTCATAAATTCGTCAACATTTATTTCTTATTTTCTTATATACCCGATACAGAGAGAAACGCGCGAGTTCAATTGCCGGTAAAATAAAAAGAAGCCTTGAACTACATTTTGTCGCGGACGGGGCTGTTGCTGTGGCGGTAACGAAGCCTTAGTCACCTCGACCATGGAGTGTTATCACGTCACTTTCTCCGGCGCTCTTACTGGGCGCGAGGGTCGAAACCTCCACAGTTCGCGCCTGTAATTTTAGCGGGGAGAAAACGCTAGATAAACCATAAGAAGATGTGCACACTGTATGTCAATATAGCCACAGTTATTTCTGAATGAACGAGTTAAAAAAGTAAAAGTTAAAAAGTACTGATTAATAAAAATAATAACTGCCTAACATGAAACTAACGCGTTACCACCGAGCTGACGTAACGCGTTCTTTTTGGATCACAGTAACGAGTAACGCACTTCGTTACTTTTTGAGGGGGTAACGAGCAACGGTACTTTTAGTTGGTGACAGATTAAGAGTTCAGGGGAAGCTCCTCCCACCTCTTTCCACTTTAGCAGAGCGGACGCTGGAGAGGAGGTCACTTTCTCTCCAACGACCGCTCCGCTAAAGTGAAAAGGGGAAGGGAACATGTCCCTAGGCTAGGTGGCGCAAGCTGCCGCCCGATATAAAGGGTACAGCCGTTAGCATCCGTCCGTCCGTCCTGAACTCTTAACCTGTCACCGACTATGGTTGTTTTTATTCAGTTACGTGTACGTGTCTGAAGGGGAGAAAGGGAAGGTACCCCTGGCAACCAGTCATTTCCCTACACACCCTCTACGGGGGTGTACTCCCGCCTTCTTTTTTCCGAAGGTCCCCCCCAATTCACAGCTACTCCGCCATTCTCAATGCCACCTCCTCCCCCCCCCCCCCCCCCTAAAATTTAGACAACCCCCTAATTTCAATTCCTGGGGAAAGCGCTGCTGGTACCTCCCCCTCCCCCCTTCCCGTCCGTGGGAGTTCCACAACTGATTCATACCTAATATCGTTTTCACGGTTCATTCAGTGGCGTTCACACCAAATGCCACGATGCACGTGGCTCACCACATCCTCATCTACGGCTGCGGTGAGCCCGGTTACCGGGAGTGGGACACCCCCAGAGCCGTCTGGGAGTGTGGCGAGATGTCGGGCTCCCACGACATGTACCGCACGGGCCCCACGTGCAACTCCGCCTCTCACATCATCTACGCCTGGGCGAGGGATGCACCTGCCCTGGTCTTGCCGAAAGGTGAGTTCCATTAGTCTCGAAGTGACTGTTAAAGCTGCGTTCGCACACTGCCGTTTGACTTCGACCGGCTGAGACGAGACCGGTTTTTAGGCCTCTTGCGACGGCTTGCGACTGCGCCGCGCAGCATCAATGACGGTCGTAAGCGGCTTAAAATACCGCTTTGTTGGGATCGGTCGTAGTTGGTCGCTAAAGTGTGAACCAGGCTTCATTCGTTTGCATGCTGAAAAAATGAGCCTGATGGAAATACCCCGGGCCAGACAATCAAAGTTGTAGCCCGGATGCGTGATTTCTAGGACCACAAATGTGTTAAAATAGTGAAGCAACCGATTTACTTTACCGTTGGCACAATGCTCAACAGTCTAGAAATAAAAAAAAACACGAAACTGACCGTATTTGTTGTTCGTCGACAGTGGCATTGCATCTTTACCTTCTCTGGCTTTCGTAGTAAAGAAGTCGGTTTTGATGATTTCTAATGCGGGCAGAAACTGAGAGAGAGGAAGAAACGAAAGTACACCGTGACGCCAGAACGCCGAGCTCTGACTGGAATGATTACTGGGTAAAGGCAAAACTAGCTGCCTTTGCCTCCACTGCCATAGCCTCTTCTATACTCACAAAGCCTGGCAGTTCGACGACGGAGCCACAGAGTGCCCACTCGCATTGGGAGCGCGAGGATCTGGTAGCACAGAGCATCAAAGAGCCATTTCTCGGGGAACCTGGACGTCAGTGCACAGCTTTTTGCAGCGGCGAGGGCCCGAAACACACTTGTTCGCTTGGGAGAAGTGTGTTTCGGCGTCTCGCCGCAGCGGGGCGCCAGTCACGTGGCTCTCCTCTCATCCGTTGTTTGCCGCTCCACCTTCTCCAATTCGGAGGCCGCTTCTCGTGGCGATCTGCAAGGCTTTGTCAGTATAGCGGAAGCTATGCGACTATACACTCGTCAAAACTCTTTCAAACGCGAACCCCAAACACCGGACGCCGGCGTTCCGCGTCTTAGGTGCATCCTTGAAACCATTGCGTAAAATAAAGTAAAGAAAAAAAAAAAAACTAAAACACACACAGAGCAGGGAAAGGACTCTATTGAAAGAGAAACATTTAATACGTTACTTCTCCAAGTCACGAGTTATCAGAATGTCTATGTATGTTTTCATATCTTTATTAGGTATCTTCATATAAATGTTTTTACTGAGGGGATGAATAATGGGGCCGTCAAATGGCTATGATCATTGACAGCTATAAGAGGCGCAGTGCGTGGGGCTTATGATGTTCGCGCATCTTGTCTCCGTGATTGGTCCTTTCGGCATCAAAGCCTCCATCCTTTGTTTCCAGGTGTCGGCTTCAAGATCGGCGGCAACAGTGGCATACAGTTCCTAGGTGCTCCAGGTTCATTACGCTGACGCTACAGCCTTCATTGGTATGCTTTCCGTGCGTTCTCCTGTGACTCAAGAACTTTTTCTTTTTTGTTCTTTTTTTTTTTAGCGGCTAGTTTTAAAGTGAACGGTTAACATTTCAAATTGATAAAGCAGTGTGAAAAACCGGTTCACCGACCTTACTTTGCTGGTGTTGATGTTTGTCAGGCCAAATGACGGCCACAATGTCGCGTGACGCCACGGTGTCGCCCGACGTCACAGTGTAGTGGTGTCGCGGCCTTACGTGACGTCATGGCTCTCAACGTAACAATCCTCCCCCGCCACTAAATTTAGCGGTGTAATATATTCTCTAAATTTGATAAAAAAATGCTCCTCAATATATATATATATATATATATATATATATATATATATATATAATATAGGGTGTTTCAGAGAACTCAGGCCATATCGCTCCTGCGAAAACTACTTCTCGCAACAAAAAAAGGATTGTGTCGTTTTGGTCCTGGATCAGGGGCCCATTTAGGAAACTTATTAAAGTCCGGGATAATTAAGTTGTTAATTATTTTTGCGTAATTAACTTTTTTAATATTGTGTTTAAGGGCATGGTTTCAATTAGAAAGATGCTCAGCATCATCAAAAAACAATAAATCAACAAATTGCAGAACGATAGCAGGCACGCGAAGCATTTTACGGCTTTCTGAAAAACCGCACAAATTCACCGGGTTTTTAAGTTTCGGTTTGCTATCAGAGCGCATCTCGGCCCGGGCGGCACCACGCCCTGTGGAGAGATAGTGCAACCAGCCTCTGCTGCGCCGTCATCGCGCGACGCAGCAGAGGCTGGTTGCACTCTCTCTCCACAGGGCGTGGTGCCGCCCGGGCCGAGATGCGCTCTGATAGCAAACCGAAACTTAAAAACCCGGTGAATTTGTGCGGTTTTTCAGAAAGCCGTAAAATGCTTCGCGTGCCTGCTATCGTTCTGCAATTTGTTGATTTATTGTTTTTTGATGATGCTGAGCATCTTTCTAATTGAAACCATGCCCCTAAACACAATATTAAAAAAGTTAATTACGCAAAAATAATTAACAACTTAATTATCCCGGACTTTAATAAGTTTCCTAAATGGGCCCTTGGTCCAGGACCAAAATGACACAATCCTTTTTTCGTTGCGAGAAGTAGTTTTCGCAGGAGCGATTTGGCCTGAGTTCTCTGAAACACCCTGTATATATATATATATATATATATATATATATATATATATATATATATATATATATATATATATATATATATATATATATGGGCTAAGTAGTCTGTAGGCGTATTTTTATAAAAGTAGAAGCCACCGAGGGTCAAACAAACTTGGAAGGTTTAATTCAACATGTATAAGTTATACAGTAACCGCGACATTTCGAAGGGGGACCCTTCTTCCTCAAGCGGACCCGCTTGAGGAAGAAGGGTCCCCCTTCGAAATGTCGCGGTTACTGTATAACTTATACATGTTGAATTAAACCTTCCAAGTTTGTTTGACCCTCGGCGGCTTCTACTTCTATAAAATTACGCCTACAGCCTACTTAGCCCCAAGATGTCACACACATATATATATATATATATATATATATATATATATATATATATATATATATATATATATATATATATATATATATATATATATATATATATATATTTATTTATATTGTCGAGTGCTATTGCACCTTCGTTGAATTTGACAGAATATCTAAGTCACGCGATTTTTATTTATTTATTTTGCTTTTTGTTAAGGTGGAAAGAAGGACGATTCTGGGATACTACTCTCCGTGGCTCCTGGCAGCTCCAAAACGTAAGCAGTCGCATTAATTTTTTGGAAATATACCCAAAAACTAACAAATTAGTCGTTAGTTGTTGATACCGCAGGAGTTTAGTCTGTTAGAACAAGGCTACATTATTTATAATGCAATTAAATGCAAAGGTGCAAGCGAGCAGGACAAGAATGACGAAAATAATCCCTGGAGAAGGGGAACAAGGATTATCCAGGGACTATTTTCGTCATTCTTGTCCAGCTCGTTTGCACCTTTGCATTTAATTGCATTATAATTATGAACCTTGAATTGCAAGCTTCACCCTTGTTGGTCTTAGACTGGTGGCAGCTGATAAAACCCGTTTGCTCTTCTGACGTCTTACCCCTGGTTAGCTCAGTTGGTAGAGCGCTCCACCTGTAATGGAGAGGTCCCGGGTTCGATACCTGGACCAGGTGGATTTTTTCGGTCACGCTCCAGTCACCTAGCTGTGTTTAGAGATTTGTGTTTGTCCTTTGTCCTTCTTGTTCCCCTTCTCCAGGGATTATTTTCGTCAAGGCTCCATTGTTCGCCACGGTAGATGAGCAATTTAGCCAGTGCAGTACAACCGCTAGCCTGGGGTCTTTTAACGTGCGCCACGCAGTAGTGGTAGAGTAGTGGTACACGACCGCACGCCGGTACGATGCTCATCCAGTTCGAAACGGGCAGGGGTGGGGATTGAACCCAGGATCCTGGGGCTCTGCAGCGCGAGCTTTCACTCCACCTGCTTCGATCTGGTGTGCGCTAGTTTCACGAAATAAGATACGCTTCAAAGTAATGACACTTCTTCATATTGTGGCTTAAAATCATGGTTGCCAGTTATCTGAAGCTTTATCTGAAATCACGGGGAACGCTTTTCCGTCCTTCACAAATGTTTAAACAGTTCGCGACAGAGCAAAGTGACCTTACATGAGCTTCCAAACACCGAATCTAATGCTGAGGAAGTCGCACTTCTGAATCATGACGATCGGCAGTTGCATCTGCTCTCCACAAGCACCAAAATGGCGGCGCCCACAAAAATCTCGGGAAACAGAGTGCCGATACTCTAAGCGCAGCTCATTTAGTGGCTCCAGTGTGCGCTAGCCCACTCGGCCACCCATCCCCGGGAAGATGCCAGTTGCAGCAAAGAAGCGAGTAAAACCATGAAACTCAAAGAAGATAAAGGATATCCGCTGGACGCTTATTTCAGGAATATTTTGGGGGATTTTGTAAAATATCAACCTAGAAAACATTTCTCCGCAGTGCCGATTTTTTAAAAATTTGAACTTGCCAACTATAGTCGGTGACAGGTCAAGAAGGAAGTGGAAGCTCCTCCCACCTCTTTCCACTTTAGTAGTGCGAACGTTGGAGGGGAGGCGACCTCCTCTCCACCGTTCGCTCCGCTGAAGTGGAAAGAGGTGGGAGGAGCTTCCACTTCCTTCTTGACCTGTCACCGACTATAGAAAGGGAATGAACGCTTTTGTAAAAAGCTGGAAAACAATAAATAGTCTTTGATAAAGACAAAATAAGTTTTCGAGAAATTAAAACAATTGTCCGGTCAAATTTCGTATTAAAAAACAAAACAAAACATTTAGACCTCGTTGTCAATGGCTGTAGGAGGATATTCCACGACAAATCTGAATTTGTTGTGCTTCCCTTGACGATTAATTGTGTTTTAAACCGAGCGTGCATAGACGGCGTTTCCTCTTCCATCTTCAAAGCAGCAGAGGCCCTGACGGAACATAATGCAAAGATTGGGCCGAGCTGAAGCGCCCTTCGAATTTTGTCCTCCGCGTGAGCGCTACGACCTGGTTCACCCTCGTTGCTGCACTAGGACAATTTGCATGAACGAAAGGGGACTTTTGTTGTGTGGTTGTCACGCTCCGCACTTCTCCGCGAGATTTACAGTGCCGAGTAAAATGGAACGCTGCGACGCGTCGGGAGCACTGTGTTCCCAGGGAGGAATGAGGCATAGGATCTCACAATTGCGAGCCTGGTGTGACATCACATCGGGCATGGAGCGCAGTCATTGATACTTACGAGATTTGGCATGGAGTTTCGTATAATTATCCGTCATTGATTACACTAAATTGGGGTGTCGTTTATTATAATATAAATGGCCTATGTTAATCATTAGGCTCCCGCCAGGTAACCATCGCAAGATCTTAAGAACTTCCGGCTTTCACCGGACAATCCCCTTAACGGGCCACTGAAAAAAAAAGTTTTTTAAACAGTCTAGTTGGGACACGTGTGTCAAAAAATTATTTTACGCGAAAAAAAAAAAAAACAATTTCTTTAGAGCAATATTGATGGCGCGAAACGCGATTTAGTCGGTAGTTTCCTCCTTTCCACTTGTTTTTTCTCTCGGCATTTCGGGCGCGTGGAGGAGAGGTAGATCGGCTTGGCCATCACGTTGAGGTGGAAAGAGTGTATGACCATTCCGTGACGTCATGAACTTTGCTCTCAGAATTTAAGATACATCTCCCGCCGTCAATGTTGCTCTAATTTTTTTTTTTGCGTAAAAGTAATTAACAAGCGTTTTCCAACCCCGCTGTTAAAAAATCTTCTTTTTTTTTCTTTTCAGTTTCCTTTTAAGGAAACTGATATAGAGTTTTTGGATTCGGCTTAGTCTCCAGCGGTTGTCTATGAAACAGGAAGCTTAAAAACTGCAGATCGAGTTTTAATAGATATGCTACTGTTCAGGTCCACCGTGGAGAGTGCAAGAGTGCCATGTTTTTGTTCTCTAGCGCTGATTGAAATAAGGCTTTCTATCACTTTTAGTTTTCTCAAATGTAAATTTCTATAAAAAAAAATCTTTCAGGTTTTTACTTTGGTGAAGAAAGAAGACAAGCGAATCTGTACTATGGTGGGAATGAAGTAATGACCGGCCGCAAGTGAGCAAGCCAAAGTGGAAGGGCTGGAAAGGTTGCCGCTATCTAAAAGCGACGGCGGCAACCAGACAACCGGCAAGCCGGTTGTCTGGTTGCCGCCGTTGCTTATAGATGGCGGTAGCTGTTCAGAGTTTCGTGTCATCATTTGTTTGCTGATGGACACGATACTGGGGAAACTAGCCCTTAACAGCTCCGCTGTAAAAGTGAAGTTAGAGCGAATAATGAGTTTGTGCTGATAAACTGACCCAATTCATTTTCCTTTAATTTTGAGCAATTTACGAATTGCAGATTTATCACATCGTTAAGACCGGAGACGACAGAAAGAACGGGGACAGGACACACTTCTCCATTCTTTCCTTTGTGTGTCCTGTCCCCATTCTTTCCGTGGTCTCCGGTCTTAACGATGTGCAACCTAAACCAGCTCGCCTGTTCACTAGCTTTATCATCACTCTGGAGGTTTATATCTACCGTATTGCTGTATATAGAAAAAAAAGAACTAATTTTAATTTGTTACCATTTTTCCAACGAATTTCCACAAAACCCAATGTCTCCCTTTCATTTATTTTCTTAGGTATTAAAAGAAAAGGAATCAATTCAGTCCATCTACTTTCTACATGACACGTGCCTTTTTAATCATCTACAGGAGAATCAAAGTTGTTTCTAATAATCTTTTGTAAATGCAATAAATACACATGTTTGTTGTACAGAAAATACTCGAAATGATCGAATATTATCATCCGGTTTCAAATGAAGTCCAAAAAAATTATGATCCGGTACCGATCGACTTTATAATATATTCAATAGTAATCTATATCAATTTGTGTGCTAATCCAGTTCCAGAGTGTCAAAAAGGTAAATGGACATTAAGCTGTCACAGTACCGTAAAACCATATTTTGATGTTGCGGACTTTCTTGTTCAGAGATGCTTTTTACTACCCTTCTTTAACATAGTAACCGTGAATAAGTAATTTTCGCTTTCCCGTAAGATGGGCAATCTTCGGGAATTGCCGTTTCCCGTCTCTGTGTACCAACGAATTTTACATTCAAGGAGGACGTTGCAGTTAGATTAAAACCAACGAATTGGGTACTATACATTACCCTCATTATGATTAGGGTTCCGTGACATTGGGACTTGTTTATCTCAAAATTCGTGTGTGTGTGTGTGTGTCGGTGTTTTCTGGTGTTTTTAACCTGTTCGTTAAGAAAAACGTGTTTGTTTTAGGGCGCAGCCCTTAGGCGCCCATTTCCGTGTTGAGCAGCGTCGTCGTCGGCGTCGGCGTAACCGCGCTTAATTTAGCGAGAAAATTGATGTCACGTAACCTCAACACCAATTCAATTCCCCACTAAATTTAGCGGGGAAATTCAGTTTCACCGCTAGATTTAGCGGACAAATTCTGTTTCTCTGCTAGATTTAGGGGAAAAATTCAGTTTCTCCGCTAGATTTAGCGGGAAAATTAACGTCACGTAACCTCAACACCAACTGAGTTCCCCGCTAAATTTAGCTGGGAATTGAATTGGTGTTGAGGTCACATGACGTCAATTTTTTCGCTACATCTAGCGGAGAAATTGAATTTGTTTAGAGGTAATGTGACACCAAGTCATGTGACGTCCTTTTCCCCGCTAAATTTAACGGAGAAACTGAATTGGAGGAGGAGGGGAAAGGAGGGAATGGAGGAGGAGGGGCATACCATCCCCTCCGTACCCTCCCCTCCTCCTCCTCAAGAGCTGCGCTCTAATTTCGCGTTGCAGAGATTTGTAAACGTCTTTCACTTTTTTTTTTTCTCTCAAATTCACGCTGAATATAAAGCTTTCTCCCCCAAAAAACACATTTTTTTTTTTTAGCAAGGACATCTTGAAGTGGAGATTTTACCCGATTTGGGTAAAAAAAATCTTCTCTGGAATTATTTTTTCGGGGTTTATCGTTTTTTTTTCTTCTTTTTTTTTCTTTTACTGCAGACGCGCGAACCTATAGTCGGTTACAAGTTAAGAAGGTAGGAGAAGCTCCTCCCACAAGCGTGGTGCGCCGGTTTCAAATCCCTCCACAATCGAAAGAAGAGTTCACTGGAAACGCTCCTTGTTCCGCTTCAATAGATAGGTAATGGCCACAGAGTGGTGCCAACTTGTCTCCGACCCCCACTTTTTAAGAAAGCGACCTTTGTATTCATCGGAGAAGGAACCGAGCCCCTGAAAGCAGCCTTTGTATCAATCGAAGGGGGAAGCTAATCCCCGAAAGTCGTCTTTGTTTCCATCGGAAGGGGGGAGACTTAAAGGGCCTCTGACACGCCAAAAAAAAAATGTTCATGCTAAACGTTGCAATGGCATATCAGGACATTACAAAAAAATTGTTTCACTATAGACTTGCGTAGTTTTTTTATAAAAAATAGAAATACGAGGCCCAATTCAAAGTTCCCCCCGTGCACTGTGACGTAACAGTGTACCGCAAGGTGTCAAGGCGGTCAGAAAGGAGGCATCGAGCTACGTCATTAATAGTGGGTTAACCGGAAGTCGCGTGAGTTTCACTCCTCGTGCTCTCCGCGACCGCGCCTAAGACTTTTTGTTTTCCGTTTTATTATTCTGCTCTTCGTACGAGCGATCGTAGAAAACGAAGTTTCAGTTCCACTAGCTCTTTATCCCTGCACCGTTGGTTAGTTTGCGTGCTGTAAAATTTGAGGACGAAGAGTCAGTGGATCGACGTGATGGAGGTCAATGATGAAAGCGTTGCGAGTACAAGCCAGTGCCGTCAGTCCGATGATACAGGGCTATGCTGGGCGCAAAACAAGCTATCAAGTTTTGAAGAAAAAAAAATTTAGAACGCTTGCAGAAATTAGGATTGCTAGGATAAGACACGCCCGATCGCATTGCTGAAGGTTGAGACACCGAGGTCGTTGAATCATCGGATACTTTCCAGGCTGTAGGTGCCTGCCGTCTAAAGAATACGAACTGGTGAGTGTACCAAGTACAAGTAAACGTCGAGCACAAAGTACGTATTTTGTCTAGAACATGAGTAGAACTTGTTTACTGGGTGCTCATGCGGCCGATGTATGTCTCTCAGAAATGCATGCAGTGTGATCTCTTCTTCAGTTGCTGAAATACCGGGACAGTCCCTCACACAGCACCCTCTAAGCATTGTAGTTGATCACGTCAATTCACTGACTCCGCTTCTTCTACCTCTACAGCAACATTAAAGGCTGAACTCCATGGGACGAATATGCTGCGAATAACCGACGAATTTTGGCCGGCGGCTTTTGCTCTGCGCGTGGAATAAACACAGTGGCTGCTACGTCGCGCGCAAAACGAGCGTGCCGTCGGGCGGCGTTCGCCAGTTATTCGTCACATAATTCGCTCCATGGATGAAAAGCAAATAAAAGAAACCTTGTCTGCTTGGATCGCTCGTGGAGGTGCGGATAATAACAAAAATATTTTAAAAAATATTACACGCGCTCGCGGTAAGCACGAGGAGGGATACAACTCACGTGACTTCCGGCGATGCCTCCCTTCTGACCTCCCCGACACCTTGCGGTACACTGTTACGTCACAGTGCACGGCGGGAACTTTGAATTGGGCCTCGTATTTCTATTTTTTATAGAAAAACTACGCAACTCTATAGTGAAACAATTTTTTTTGTAATGTCCTGATATGCCATTGCAACGTTTAGCATGAAAAAAAAAATTTTTTTTGGCGTGTCAGAGGCCCTTTAATCTCCCTCTCGTGGCTTCCACAATGCTAAGTCAAAGTCGAGAGATAAAGCAAATATGTACAGAAAGGCACGACCCTCCTCGCGCGTTGGCCGCAACGTCACGGAAACGATGGGACGCTATTGGATGCGGAGGTGGCGGAGGGATATATAATTTCCCTTTGAGGGGCATTTGCCGCTACCTTCTTGACTTGTAACCTACTATAGTTATGATCGACTCTGAAACAATAAGTAGGAAAATAGTGGGTATTGCAGCGCATGCAGAAAACTGGATTCAGAGGCGTCGGAAGCGTTCGGAAAATGATGGGGGAGAAGGAGATTGCTAACTCTGCCCCCCCCCCCCCCCCCCCCCTTTTTTCCTGTTCCATCGCTACCGGCTGGATTGCAATGAGCCTTTTCCCGGTAAACCTCTGCGCATGCGTACACCCTCCCCCTGATCCTTTCTTCCCGCTCTCGCCATTTTTGGAGTGCGGAGTCAGCAATTGTCTTCGCGCGTATTTTGTCTATTTTTGACGAATTTTTTCAGCATCGGTATGGTATGTGCTATAAAAAGCAATTAAAAGAAATACAGCAGCATGACGCCAATGCCTTCTGACGAGCGGAGGCAGGTTGGGATGCCCTCCATCTGTAGTTCGATGACATCCTTACAGACGGGGCTCATTATTTCGAAAGAGGTCCGTTTAAGCCCTCAGCGAGCTGTACTAGGTCTATTTTGGCCCTATGATAAAAAACATACTGAACCAAACCATAAACGTCACAAAAAATGGAGAGAAAACAAATTGCTCGTTCACTTATTTTGTAGAGTGAAGAGGCGGGCGGGGGTCTTTCTGCTTGGGACAGGAGGGATGATTCCGGCAAAGCAAAAAGGTGAGTCGGAGACAGAGGTTTATTGCTTTTGTTTGTCGTATTCTGCCACTTTCTGTGGTCAGTTGAGTCGTTTTTGTTTAGGCAATCAACAGTAACGTGACGATTTTTGCTCGCAGTGAACATGGAAGTTGCCTGCCGGATGGAGGAGAAGTTAACCCTGTACCCTTTTGCGTTCCGCACACACACGCACATGCTCGGTAAGTTCAGGAGCAGTTAAAGGTTTGAACTTCTCATATTTGGAAGGAGTCCGTCTTTGTGCGCCTGTTTCCTTCAATATGAAGTGGCCATATGCTCGCACTTCGCATTTATTTTGTATTCACAACTTTTCAACGACGTGCATGTAATCCCCTTCCCTCTGTTTGAAATTACGACCATTAGGACGCGCAGGTTTCCTCTGCAATCTCGAACAGGCAGTATTTCCCTGCTCCTTTCCTTCACGTCTTTTGCCCTGGGAGGTGTTGGCTCCTATGAAGTTGGCTAGGTGGCGCAAGCCGCCGCCCGATTAAATTGGCTCAGCCGTATCCATCCATATTCATCCATGCGAACAGGGCGGATTTCAAGTGACGTACTTCCGCCTCTAAATCTTGTCAGGATCCGTGTTAATGAACTATCGCCCTTTTTTTTCGGTGCACCAAGCAAGATCTTTTTTTTTTTTTTTCAGCTGGCTAGAATTTGTTTTTTGTTTTTTTTTTTACTTTGCGATTGACTGCGTTAGCCAGAGTGGCCGGTGGCATAAAAAAAAACATGACTGGTGCTCGGTTTCATCGCGACTCCGATAAAGAAAGTCGGAGTAAACATGTGTCTATCGGAATATAGTCATATAGTGCATATAGTCAGTGCCTATAGACCAACACGCGGCCCTGACGTCACGCAGCTGTGGTGGCGCTGTCGACGGCACTGCGCATGCGCAGACAAACAAACGTGGGTTTACAAACAAACGCGGGTTTACAAACAAATGTTTGTAAACAGCGTGTCCGTCTATATGCATGCACAGAGTCAGTGACTATATGCACTATTTAGTCAGTGACAAGATGAGAACGGCAGGAAGGGGTTTCAGCAGTCCCGCCTGCGCGAGCTTTCTATCATTGACAACGTTTCGGCGCCTCGCTAGCCTCGAGCGTGCACGCGCTCAGCCAGAGCACGACGGAAGGAAGCGAGCGCGTGCTGGCGTTCAAAAGAAACGACCTAGAGGCATAATCACATACTTGCGATTTCTTAAAACCGAGTGCCTTAAAACTCCTTAAAATCTCTGACGACGAGAAGACACACTGGGACGCTTATGCGATGGCCTGGAACTGTATTTCACTAGAGCGAACGTTTTGCGCTATTTGCGAGGTCAAACGTGCGTACTACTTAGGAGAAATAGTCGTTTATAAACATTAACAAAACGTTTTCTTCGAGCCAAAAAATAAAAGCAATGATGCGCAAAAAAAAAAAAATGGGAGATTGCCAAAATGTTTCATTGCGACCCGATAGGTGGCGCAAGTGTGTTCTATCGTCGTAAAATTTTTTAAGAGGTTTCAGTGCGCACGGTCCTAAGAAGTCGTAAGTGCGTGAACGGTCCTTAACGTTCTCACTCTGTTAGTGACGGTGGGAATTGGAAGGATTAGTGGTTGGACGCAAAGGCTATGCGGGGTGCAAAGTCGTCCGCTTCTTCCGCAGGAGTTGCGGTGACGTTAGAACGACTTTGAACGCTGATTGGCTTTGATTAAAGGATAGCGGGTATACTTCAGTGCTAAATGCCTTCGGGTCTACCCACTATTTTTCTCAATCGGCCAATAAGAGCTCGGCGTTCTGACATCATCGCAACCCCTGTGCAAGAAGCAGACGAACTTGCGCTCCGCATAGCTGCCTTGGTCTTTTTTTACCCGCTGTCTGCTTCCAATCAGAGCGACTCAGAGCGTCGGGTGCTCCTCGCACACTATCTTGAGTTAGGACGCCGGACGCCGGCGTTCGGCGGTTGAACGCGCTCTAACACCGAGTAGAGACGAAAAACGGCTAGCCTTTGCATCTGTCCTTCCAATCAGAGAGCTCGACGGTCTGAAATCCTCGTGCGCTCTCATTTTCTCCTCAACCCCCATTTTCTTTACGTACAGTAAGAGCTCACACGTTCAGTCCCACATGGGGCGTTCATAAAGTTTGTGTGATTATCAAGGAGAAACAAAGCTGCGATCATGGGCGTCAGGAGGGGGGGGGGGGGGGGGGGGGAGATTAGTTACTTTTCATATATGCACCACGCAAGATATGTCGCACTTCTCCCACCGATGAATCAGATGGAGGATACCCTGGTTGTAGAAGTTCGCATTTCGGCTTTTTGAGGATGTGTCCCCCCTCGCTCGGCAGCCACCTCTTCATTGTCCTAGAAGCGCTTATCACGAAGTGAGCGGTTTGTGTGAGGCAAGAACACGTCACTGGGGGCCAGGTTGGGCAAAATGAAAGGTTGACGCGAATTTATGGTGACCGCATGGGTCACCGTATTTTGCACAAAATGAGCCAGTGCGTTCTGGTGGATCAAACGCAATTTAATTGGCAAGCTTTTTAGCGGCGCTTGGTGGTCTCCCGTAAGCTCGTCAGGGAATCCCAATAATATTTCCCTGAAACTTTTCTTTTTGCTTTTACGTGCGCAATCTGCGTAATCAGTCCCCAAAACGTTCATCACCACCTCCCCCATGGCGGCTGCGTTTTCGCTTTTTTTGGGAGTGGTGAATCCGCAGGTTATACCCTCCTAAAGCATGAGCGCCGTGTGATGCTAAAAACACACAAAAAGGTGTGTTTTAATAAAAACAAGACAATGCATGCGGAAAAAAGAAGTAACCTTGTTCGTACTTCCAGGAAAAGCGGTGACTGGTTATGTGATCAGGAAGGGCAAGTGGATCAATATTGGTAAACACAATCCTCTCGAACCACAGGCGAGTGTACTTCGGCCGTTGACTGTTGAGCGGTCACTGAACGAACTTCAGTTAATGCGTGTGAATGAACCCTTGCAGATGTTCTACCCCGCCAAGAAGGGTGTTTCGATCGTCCAGGGGGACATTCTGGTGCGTGCCTTGTGGTGGGAAGATGGAGTTAAGAGTGTCCCGATTTTGTTTTTTGTCTAAATCTAGGATATTAACGATTGTCATCAAGTGTGCGTGTGCGTCACTGGTTGTTTCAGGCTTTTTGAATGATTTTAGTATTCTGTGGTGATAGTTGAGACTAGGACTGTTATGCGTATGTGTGCCAACCAAAAACAAGCTGGCACCGCCTTGCGTAAAAGAAGGTGCAACCATTTTAACCAGCTAAGTAAATTAGTAAAAAGAACTGTGTGTGTTTGCTTTTATATTGTGGGAACATGGGTAATTATTCTCTGAATCTTAAAACAGATTATTTCATAAATAACTTTAAAAAATATTAAGCCTCCAATCCACGCTGTGAAGGTGGTTGGACAGCAAAGCTGTGGTATCACCTGCGACGATTGCCCACTGCACTATAGACTTTATAGCAGACACCACCAGGTTGTACTCCAGTCTTTTACGTCTTAGAGAACCTCCGGTTTATAAAGAGAAGGATCATAGGCCCCAGAAACACTGCTGCTTAAAATGTAGATGAAACGATTGACCACAAATTTTCCAGGTGAATTACAAAAGAATAAAGGAGTGCGAGTCTGTTAAAATGTTTCGAGTATTCTTGTAAACCAACTAGCCTCCCTCAATATGTAATATTGTAAAGCCGAAGGCCCTTCTTAAATCTCCAAATTTGTTATCCGTGTAGCATTTATAGTTTCTAGTACTGATGACATAAGCAAGCTCAACAGGCTTGCAAAGACGATGCGACCGGAAGTCGCTTGGGAGGCAAGTAGCAGTTTATGTTTGTAAAAAGCAAAAGGGTTTATACCAAATGATTGACGAAAGAAAAGTAAATGCACTGTACCAAAACTCTTTTATATATGAACGACTTTGTACGCTGCTGTTGCCGCGGCAGCTTACGCTACCGCAATCTTTACCGCGGAACGCTCGCGGGGAGCGCTACGAGCTTATCATCAATCACGTGGATTTGACACTTGTTTTGCGTTTTTTCTTTTATTAAAACAAGTGTAAAAAAACCTGATAATAGATTAGGCTCGCGCGAACGGTGATAAGGCTCGCGCGATGGCTTTCTGTCGCCGGACACGGAGAAACCCGACCTACGAGTAATATACAGCTTCGCTGTAACAATGACTGCAGAAACCACTAGTGTTGGTTATCTACAAATCGGGATAGCCATTCGTCATGTTTACCTCCTTCTAAAGGTCGTCAAAAACGACCTCTAGGGCCTAGGGCCATAGATGTCGTCTTTGACGTCGTTTTCTAGGACGTCGTCCTAGACGTCGTTCTTCAGGTCGTCCTAGACGTCGTTCTTAACGTCGTCCTCGTCAATTTTTCCGCTAAATTTAGCGGGCAAACTTAATTGGTTTGTAGGTCCCGTGACGTCGGGTCACGTGACATCAAATTTCATGCTAAATTTAGAGGGGAAACTGAATTGGTGTATAGGTCATGTGACGTAAATTTTTCCACTAAATGTAGCGGGGAAGTTGCGCATTAGGTCCACGAAATAGTGTGGGGCGGGGGGGGGGGGGGTATCTAAAGAATGCTACATTGCATTAGCAAATTAAAATTGTTTGTAGAAGCCATGCAACACAGTTGAAAATTTGAACTCCGACTAAGTTCGTAAAAAGTTCGAAGGTTCGGCGAACCAATCAAACCTCAAAATTCGAGAAAGAATAATTCCCAACGTCCATAATTGAGGAAGACCATAATCACGGACAGCTTAAGAAACGCAGGGGGCGTGGCTTATTTTGTTAATTCACGCGTCTTGCCTCGTGACTGGTTCTTAAGCCGTCTTGTCTGCTAATTGCGCAATCTGATTGGCTGCCAAAGGATAATGAGATGCTCGGTACTCGCCACGCCCCGAGGTTCTTGAGATGTCGGTGACTATGCGTAGTGCAAGTTCGTCTGCTTCTTGCGCAGGACTTTGCGATGACGTCAGAACGGCGCCGAATTCTGATTGGCTCTATTTGGAAGGGTCTACCCACTATCTTTCCGATCGGAACGAATCAGAGCTCGGTTTTCTGACGTCACCGCAACCCCTGAGCAACGAGCAGACGTACTTGCGCTACGCATAGAGAATAAATGGTGAAAGACCGGATGTTGGGAGAAATGTGTGTCTGTCTTTCAGTTAAATTTTTTCTCTATCTCGGGTGTTTCGTCGCGAGCCTATGCGGGCAGAAACTGGGGGAGAGAAGGGAAGGAGAGCTGTAGAAAACGCAGCCACATGTTATTGTTTTCTACGAACATTTTTTTTGTGTATTTTGTAATCATGTTCATCACGTGCCAAAGCACGTGCGTATATTCTCTTTTTCTTTTGATAGTGTGTTTTTTTTGTTTTTTTTTTTGCTTTGGCACGTGGCGTTCGAACCTCGTCTTCTTCAGAGCAGAGATAAACCTCGGAGTCGTTCAGCCACCACCGGACGCCTGTCTTACTCGCGACGGGCCCTGCCACGTCGTAACAGTGGCGACGAGTTTCAAGCACATGAACCAAGAGGCGGGTGATGAACAGACAACGGCAGGGACGGTATATGGTGACGCAGGGTTTCCAAGGATAACCGGCAACGCTTCAAGCATGGCTCACCATCTGCCGCAATTTGACGACGAACAAAATAAGTGGAACGCTTACCTCGTGAAGATAGAGTCATATTTTGAAGGCAACGATGTGGTGGATGATGCTAAGAAAAGAGCTCTGCTGGTGTCAGCGCTGGGAACGAGTACGATACAAGTGCTTTGCGGAAGGGTGGCGCCCAGGAAGCCAAATTCGCTAACGTACGACGAAGCGGTCCGTGCTCTGAGCGATTACTTCGACCCGAAACCAAATGAGATTTCGGAGAGTTTCAAGTTTTTCAATCGATGCCAAGAGGAAGGAGAATCAGTGCACGCGTTCATCGTGGAAATAAGAAGAATTGCTAATAACTGCAACTTCGGGACGACATTGGACAGGATGTTACGAGACCGAATAGTTTGCGGCGTCAGATCAAAGAATCTGCAGAAACAGTTGCTGGCCAAACGAGAGCTGAGCTTGCAGGACGCCGAAGCACAAGCCGTGGCAGCAGAAACTGCAGAAGCCGACGCACAAAAAATGTCGCGGGAAAGTGGGCCATCCGAAGTACACACACTGAAGGGTCAGCAGAGGATGCCTCCCGCTGCCAGGACATCGCTGCATTCACCAGTAGGCTGCGAACGCTGCGGTAATGCCAATCACAGCAATAGCAACTGTAAATGGCAGAAAGCAAAATGTTTCCAGTGTGGCAAGCAAGGGCATTTGGCTCGCAAGTGTCGTAACCCTAAGAGCGCCAGGGGACAAAACAACCAACTACGAGCAGTAGAGTCCCTGGACGAAGATGACGACAGCCTGACCACAGAGATTTGGAATCTGGTAACCCTAAAAGAAAGGACGCTTGTGCCGCCAGTGCGACGCACGTTTACGTGGGGTGGAATTGATCTGGTCATGGAAATTGACACGGGGTCACCTGTCTGCGTCATAACGAGAGAAATGTACGAAAGTCATCGCAATACTTGGCCCAGAATTCAAAAGCCTCAAGTGAAGTTGGGTTGCTACATGGGATCAATTCCAGTTATCGGAGAGTTAACCATGAAAGTGGTATACCAGTCGACGACCGTACAGGGTATATTGACCGTCGTGGATTGCCGAGGTCCATGTTTGTGCGGAAGAGACTTGATTCAGAAATTGAATCAACGTGACGTTCCTGTTTTGAGCCTGACAGCAATCCCGAAATCTCCCTGTGGCCAGCAGCAAGGTCTCCAGAGTCTACTGGATGAGTACAAAGACCTCTTCTCTCCAGAGCTTGGACTCATTCAGGGATCACCTGCGCATCTGTACCTCAAGGATGGAGCAACTCCAAAGTTTTGCAAGGCAAGATCTATTCCGTTTGCCTTACGAGAGAAAGTATCCCTGGAGTTGGATAGGCTAGAACAGGCCGGCATTATTTCTCCAGTAGCATACTCTGAATGGGCTACGCCCATTGTGCCGGTTCTAAAAAAATATGGGACTGTACGTATTTGTGGGGATTTTAAGGTGACACTGAATCCTGTCTGTGCATTAGAACAGTACCCGCTTCCGGTTATCGAGAACATGTTCGCTTGTCTGAATGGCGGTGACCGTTTCAGCACACTAGACTTGCGGGACGCGTATAACCAAGTGCCTCTCGATGGGGAACCGCGGAAGCTTGCGGTTATCAACACGCATCGTGGCCTCTTTTGCTATAACCGATTACCATTTGGAATAGCCTCAGCGCACGCAATCTTTCAACGCAAGATAGAATGTGTCCTCCAAGGCCTTCCAGATGTGCAAGCCTACTTGGATGACGTCATACTTTCGGAACAAAGCTCTAACGATGGAACAAAACTGAAATGTCTTTTGCAGCGATTCCGAGAGCACGGGGTGAAGTTGCGCAAGGACAAGTGCAGATTCAGGCAGGAATCGGTCACCTACCTTGGCCATCAGATTGATGGAGAGGGACTGCACCCAACAGAAAAGAACCTTGAGGCCATCGCTGGGGCACCGTGTCCGAAAAACGTGAGTGAACTGCGCTCATTTATCGGCATGGTGACCTTCTACAGCAGATTTCTACCACAAATGTCCACACTGCTATCGCCGCTGTATCAACTTTTAGAGAAGGGTTGTCGTTGGGTGTGGGGCCCGGCACAGGACGAGGCATTTAGCAAAGCAAGGAAAGCTTTAACAACAGGAAACGTGTTGATACATTTCGACCCAGCGAAATAACTGCGCTTGGAGTGTGACGCATCACCGTACGGTGTTGGGGCCGTGTTGTTTCACCGTGTAGGAAAGGAGGACAGGCCGATCGGTTTTCGCAAAAATTACTCCCAGTTGGAACGCGAGGCACCCGCGCTCATTTTTTGGTGTGACCAAGTTCCGCGATTACCTTTTGGGCAGAGAGTTTACCCTGGTAACCGACCACCAGCCACTCCTGGGATTGCTAAAGCAGGGCCGGCCGACCCCCGCCATGGCTGCTGCAAGGCTCCAGCGTTGGGCACTGCTGCTTGGGGGCTACCAGTACAAGCTGGACTACCAGCCTGGTAAACTGATGTTCAACGCAGACGCCTTAAGCCGGTTACCGCTACCGACGTCTAAGGAATCATGCAGCTCAATGGAGCTTCCGGAGTATGTCTTAGAACTGCATAATTTTGACGAAGGGACCGTAACCACCAGAGAGCTGAAAGATCTGACTGCCGGCGACGACGTGCTCCTAAAAGTTAAAAGATACATCCTAGATGGATGGCCAACGAGCCGAAAGCACCTAGAAGTCGAATTACAACCATTTTATGACAAGAAGCTCGAGCTCTCAGTAGCACAGGACCTCGTGTACTGGGGTCACCGGGTCGTGATTCCAGCAAAGGCGAGGAAACGACTGATAAGCCTGCTTCATAAAACCCACCAGGGAGCACCCTCAATGAAAGCGGTCGCGCGGTCAAAGTTCTGGTGGAATAGTCTTGACAAGGCAATTGAAAGCCAGGCGTCAGTTTGCAGGGAATGCGTTCAAGCTATGCCTATGCCAAGTGCGAAAGAGCCAGTTAATTGGCCCGAGACCAGGGAAAATTGGTCAAGAATACACATTGATTTTTCTGGGCCAATAAAGGGAAAAATGGTACTAATTGTTATCGATTCACACAGCAAATGGATCGAAGCCATACCATTGTCCCACGCGACCACTCAATCAACGATAGCAACGTTACGTATGTTGTTCAGTCGATTTGGAATTCCGCGCACGTTGGTGTCTGATAACGGAACTCCGCTCACAAGTCAGGAGTTTAAGACGTTTGTCACGATGAACAACATTTCGCATTTTCGAACCGCTCCCTTCCACCCGCAATCCAACGGTTTGGCAGAAAGGGCCGTGCGCACCGTCAAAGACGGGATTAAGAAGATGCGAGGTGAGAACTTGGAAACTAACCTAGTTCGGATGCTGTTCAATTACAGAAGAACGCAACAAGCCTCCGGAAGATCCCCGTCGGAAGTCCTGCTGGGCTATCAAATTCGATCGAGGATCGACACCTGCTTTCCATCAGTTGCGCGGGACGCTAGGAATGATGATCCCGGATGGAATTTTGCTCCTGGGGATCCTGTGTATTTTCGAAACTACGGAGATGAGGACAACTGGACGCCTGGTCAAGTCAAGTCCACCTCTGGGTCGCGAATGCTGACTGTCTCAACGCCATCAAAGGTGGTACATCGCCACGCTGACCAAGTACGGAGAAGGATACCGGAAGAGGATCACCTGCTAGACCAGCAGGCCGGTACGCGGCCTCCGACAACATCATCACCTTCGGCGGTCACAAACGATGAAAGCCACCATCCAGACGCGCCAACGCCAATCCCAGTGGAACACCAGGAAGAAGCGACGCTGCGACGTTCAAGCAGGACCCGAAAGCCCGTCGACAGGTTTCACTTCTAAAGAAGAGAGAATTGTAGAAAACGCAGCCACATGTTATTGTTTTCTACGAACATTTTTTTTTGTGTATTTTGTAATCATGTTCATCACGTGCGAAAGCACGTGCGTATATTTTCTTTTTCTTTTGATAGTGTGTGTGTTTTTGTTTTTGTTTTTTTTGCTTTGGCACGTGGCGTTCGAACTTCGTCTTCTTCAGAGCAGAGATAAACCTCGGAGTCGTTCAGCCACCACCGGACGAATGTCTTACTCGCGACGGGCCCTGCCACGTCGTAACAAGAGCCTTTCCCTCTCTCCCCCAGTTTCTGCTCTCATACATGCCAGCTCGCCTGCCATGCTACTTTAACTAAAAAATGTGGGTAGGAATGCCTTCCCATTACTTATTATGGAATAGAGGGTAGCGACGATTCGAATTTTGTTCTTTTTGCCTTTCTACAGGCTGCCCGTTGTACCATGAAGAACTTCAGGGACAGGGATACCTATGTTGGGTGAGGTTGACTTCTCCGCATTCGGACGCTTGATTACTCTAGCAATGCGTGTGCTTTACGGAATGAAGTCTCTACGAGGAATCGGTGCAACGTAGCTTTCGTAATGGGCTCAGAACAAAAATAATTTGATTACAGGAGTAGGGTGACTGGCCACCTCGTACTTCTTCAACGGACACCTCTTCTTACTCGTATGCACTAAATACACCATTGGCACCAGCTCCAGTCGTAGATTGTAGTAAAGGTTAAAGGCGTTTTTTTTTTTAACTGCCCAGTTTAATTTTTTTTTTTTTGAATACCCAGATTTTACGCTTGCTGGCATGCTATTTATTATATCTAAATTCAAAATAATTATTGAGAAAACGGCCAATGAAGGTGCTGCCAAAACCAAAATTCAAATTTTACCGAGCTCTCCATTTGCGGCGACGTCACATGCTGTATGACTTGCAAGTCGAGCGGGCAATATTAAAGAAAAGAAGAAAACAAAACCGTATCTTGCGCGTTTAGTTTTTTTTTGTTTTGCTGGCCTGAGCTTCCCCAGGTTGAGTTCTTCACACTATCAAACATCTTGTAAGTTGTAACTTTTCGGGAACAAGCTGCACTGATCTCAATTGTAGTAGACCTAATCGCGGGTCGAGAGCCCGTCGGTGCCCCCACTGACGGCCCTTGCTCGACACCAGGGAATACATGTAATTCTATGGGAAAAACACATAAAAGTAGGAATATTGGAGCTTCCACGCGGTGCTCGAAGGGGACTATTTTTTTTTATGCGCTACGATCATTACATTGGGTGTTTGTAGATCAAATCAGCATTTGTCAAGCGATCGAACGCCGATTAAAAAAGATCAAGCGTACCGGAGCACCACCGACTGTGCCGGCGTCGCTTGCTTCAACAGCTAAATAAATGACACGCTCAACAAATGAACGACACGCTCCGAATTTTTGATCGTCAAAGAAGCCCTCACTGCAGTTCAGAGCAAAAGCTTGCACCAGAAGCACTCTGCACAAGTGCCTGAAACGATGCGAATGCCCCCAGTAACTGCCTTTTTAACTTATCGCGTCTGCTAAGCTCGGATAACTTCTAGATCACGAACGACTTCACATTGACTCTCGGCGACCCTTGTTTTATTGAACCGCATCACCATTTGTCGACAAAGTCGAAACCAATATATAGTGACAAATGGGTTAGTTGGTGCATAGTTCCTTCTGACAATAAGCGCCACAGGACAGGGACAGACATTGAGACACACAACACAAAGCGCTCGACCCTCAACCACAAAACATTTAGTTTAAAGAAAAGAAAGATTGGTACCGTAACGTTTTTTGATATTTTCGCCCAGAATATTAAGTTTCATTCCCGGAAAACAGGATAAAAGTTTCATCGTCGAGAAAACCTAATAAGGTAAGATATTGCAGTTTTGCCCGTTTCTCCCATAGAGTCCCATGCATTAGCTGGTGTCAAGCGATGACTGCAGGTGGCACCGCTCGACCCTAGAAAAAACGAGCTTCAATCCTCGATCAAGCCTACTGCAATAGAGACCAGTGGTAGTGACCCAATATTACAACATTTGACGTCACGCATTCAGTGTTGCAAGTAGAGCCCCTCAGCCTCTCAGACAAAACTTAAAAATTCAATAACTTTGCGAGAACAAAAAAAAAAACAAAAAAAAACGAATTTGTGACTTGTAATTTATGTTACTAGTTCAGATGTGTCTATTAATCTGTTTGAACCACATCTGAGGCAAGGGCAACGTTCTGGAAGGTATTTCCATATGTAAGCGATTGAGACTGAATAAAATACATTTGGCGCAGTAAATGAGTAAAGTGTATCTATTTTAATCGTGAATTAAAAAATACAAAAGAGTTTGACAAAACAGCGAACACTGTGAAACACAAGCTTCTGTAAACACATACAGTTGTCTGTAAATTTTCAGCTCGATCGTGTGTTTCGCATCTGCCACCGCAGCTGAGCCAGCTTTTTATCAGTTTGCAGGGTGTCTGTTCACACAAGCTCTTGTGATTATCTACTTAGACGCCTGTATATGCTTTTTTTTAAAATGCATATAAACGTCAGCTAAACTTCTTTTTTAAATTGAGTTCAACTAACGTGGAGTGGTCCTGCGCCATAGCGCTTTTAGTATTCAAATACGCATTTAATAACTGCTGCTTTAATATTTCACCCAAGTGGTTCGACGGCTCCACGAGCAAGCAAAAGTAAAAACAATCACCATCCTTGTGAAAATACAAAACGTTGTAATGTTCTATTAGCGGCGAGATGTTTTGGTGGCGCGCTCCTGTGGTTCCCCCTTGTGACGTCATTACCTTGCAAACAACAAGTTCGATGGTGTTTGTTATTAGCATGGTGGAAGCTTGAAATCATTGCGCTCTCAAAGGAACACTGCCAACACCGTCAAAATTAAAGTTCTTTCATTCCTCTTATTTCCGTCGATGATAATCCCCTTTCCGACGTCATAGTCAGCGTTCGACCAATCGTGGAAGGCCGACCACAGCGACGCTTTCGGTCGCGCACGGGGCTAATAGCTATATACCACTGTTGTCTTTTTCGTAGCGGCCGCCATGTTGAATTTTGATGTAGCAGACTTGGAAAAAAAAAGCAAATTACTCTATTTGGTGACTGGAAGGCGCTAGAATTTAAGGGGTTCGTGCGCCGAGAAAGGCGCCGAGAGAGTGAGGGAGAGGATGAAAGAAAGGGGACGTAGGAACGCCGAGCTCTGATTGGCAGGATTAGTGGGTAGACCTAATGCTAGAGCTGCCTTTGTCTCCACTGCACTCGTCGAACCCGTCTGAACGTGGAACGCCGGCGTCCGGCGTTTGACTCTCGCATTCAAACGCGTTCGACGAGTGCAGTGGGGACAAACGCAGCTCTAACCTTAGGTCTACCCACTAATCCTTCCAATCAGAGCTCGGCATTTCTGACGTCCCCTTTCTTTCATACTCTCCCTCACTTTCTCGGCTCATAGTTTTACTTTTTTTTTCTTTGATACACTGTTTTGTTGTAGTTATGCCTAAATTATGTACTTCAGTTTTGTGACCCGCAGCAATCACCCGTAAACAGTCAATACTTGTATCGTCTCGTTAAAATAATAAAAAAAATAAGAAAAATAAATAAACTTACCGTGTTCTAATCGTTGTTTATCCCCCTAAATTAGGTGCTTACCTAACCCGCAGGGGTAACTCCCCCCCCCCCCCCCCCCCCATCCCCCTCCATAAATATGAACACACTGAAATTCGGCATGTTGACATTTAGGCAGTGCTGGCGGTAACGCCCATTACAAGTAACGGCGTTACCGGTAACGCGTTACTTTTTTTGGTAACGTAGTAACGTACTCGTTACTTTTTCAAAACAGTAACGGGTAACGTGCTTTCGTTACTTATTTCGAGTAACGGGTGACGTAGCTACGTCCCTCGTTATTTATTTTTCCAAAATATTTTAAAAACAAATTGCGCTTCAATTTGTTTTGTGTTTTTTTGTCGCAAAGCCACGTGAATTTTTGAGTGTTTTGTGTCCCATTGGCGTTTTTTTTTGTGAGTATTTAGGTGAAACCGAAAAAAAAAGTAATTATGTTCAGTTTCTACATGAACATAATGTTTCTTGAAATATGGCGCCTATGGATGCCTGTACCGTCAAAAACAGTAAAACGTGTCAATTCATAATTAAAAAAGTAACGCAAAAGTGACGTGAGTTACTTTTTATAGGTATCGCTAACGCGTACCTTTTATTTCTAGGAAACGTAGGTCGGTAACGCGTTCTTTTTATTTGCTAGTAACGAGTAACGTATTTCGTTACTTATTTTTCGGTAACGCCTACAACGCTGCATTCATGACTGTGCATTTAAAGTCCATCATCAAATGGGGCTCCTTTTCTTCCCGCCAGAGAGAAAAAAAAATTGGCTAACCTAGCACGACAGCTAGCCTAGGATTTTTAACATTCGTCACGCAGTGGTGAATACACCCGCTCACATTGAAACTAAAATGGGTAGCCCCCCAGCTTACTTGACATGGCTTTTGTTTTTAGTTCCACAGGTAACGACGAGATGTGCAACTTTTACATGATGTACTACGTGGAAGGCGACTCGATTTTGGAGGGAGACGCCTGTTTTTCATATGGACCCCCCGAATACTCCTGGAGAACGGACCCAATGATGAGGAAGCTGATCAACAACAAGATTGATAAAGACGCCAGCGAGCTCGATTGACATGGCGCGAATTGTTTAGCACTTCCTTTTAAGTAGCATTTTGTATTGTGTACATAGCTGTAAATAAACAACTTCTAAATAATAAATCAAAACAAAATCTAAAAAAAAAAAAAAAAACTTGAGAGAAGTTAATGTCGATGTCATGAACTTGTATGATTGTTCTCGAATATGAGAATCATATAAGTATTTTGCAAGCTGGTTCAGACATTTGCGTCTGCTCGTGATCGACTCTGTTCGACTCTGTTATGACTGTTTACGGCGAAAGACTCGCTGCAAGGAACATCGCGGGATCCACGGCCCTGAACCGCTCCCTCTGACACCGTAAAAACTTGTTGCGGGATTCGACGCGAACTAGCCACCAGGTACCTCGTCATCGACTTGGCAAAGCCTGTGTCTTCCCGAGGATAGCAACGCCGGCACCTGCTTGACTCAGCGAAAGAAGAAACCTCGTGACCAAGTGACCAAGCCACGTGCTGCGGACCTCAGCCCAGAAGACGCCTACAAAAGCACTCGCCGGAAGGAACATCGCGGCCACACATGCACCTTCTTCTCAGCCAGGCCGAAAAGCTTGAACTGCTGCACCGTGCAGGGCTGCAAACATCGCCAAGCGTTCGCAGAAGCGCAAGAAACGGAAGGATATACGAGGAGGCCCGGTCGCTTCCTTTGGACCTTCGAGCCTCCCAGCGACTTTTGCTGCAGATCATCCGCCTAGGAGAGACCCACCCGGGCCAGGTCATAATCTAGAGGCTGAGTTCTGCATCTTGTTCCCGCGTGTGCGTCTGGCGTCGCACTAACGACGACGACAACCAACAGACAGTCTCGAGAACAACGCGTGAGCAATCATGGAACTGATGGCCTACCCCAACTAGCTGCCGATGCCCGGTCTGTGCCACGAACACATCTCATGTAAATACCTGCACATAGAATAAAGAGCACTATCAACGTCTCTAATAATGTCTAGCAATGGCGACGAGTACCGAACCAGCCTCTGAAGTCAACGGACGCAACTCCGAGTTTGCGGTGATGACGTACCAAGTACCACAGTTCGACGAGACGAACGATAAGTGGACTTCGTATATTATCCACATTGAGTCCTACTTCGAGGGAAACGGCATGGTGAACGATGTAAAGAAGAGAGCGCTTCTCGTTTCGACACTGGGTGTGGAGGAAGGGACCCGAGACGTGTCCTGTTCGGATGGCCGTTTATGGAACACTAACATTGCGGGTGCCCAAGCCCCGCGTGCCCCCAATTTTCCGCGCGCTCTTCCTCGTCATCTATTTCTCAACATCCTGCCGGGCCGGCGCTGGTGTCGATGCTGCACCATGAAGGAAGAGCTGCTGGACAGGACTGTTGATCTCTCGCCCAGGATGTTTTCGTCTGGACCCTCGTCACTCAAGAAGTCCTGCCCAGACTCGTTCCACGGACTTTCCCGGTCGTCGTGGATGTCTGCCACCCCAGCTCCGGGTGCACATTTTGTCTTTCGCTTGGTGGTGTCTTTCCACTTCATCTTCCACCACTTTGGAGGAGCTGGGTGTTCGGTGCTTGGAAGAGGATCTGCTTGGGAGTCCTCGGACGGTAGCTCTTTTCTCTTTAGCATTTTCGACTTTTTCTGCTCAGCTTGGACCATGGCAATTGACTTAGCGTTCGGATTGTGCGCGGACTCCGGAGATGCTGCGCCCTCTCTGCTTTTCGGAAGTGAAGGACCGTCCGTTACCCCATCTCTAAAAGTTTTGCAGACTTCCGCTTGTGCGCTTTTTAAAGTCCCTTCTGACCGACAACTGCCTTCGCCTTCGAATTCGGAGTGACAAAAGTTCGAAGTTGACGATTCTTTGACGCACACCGAATCCGGCTTCTCCGACCATCCCTCAGTCGCTCTTCTGCACTTTAGACCTGGCAGTATTACTTTCGTTTCTCGACCTTCTGTCCTTTTAGAGCTGTGTACGCTTTGTCGAACGGTCTGCTTGCCTGTTGATAGTAGTCCCACAGCTCTTGACATATCATGTTGTTCTCGGCTTGCGGACGCATCCGTGGTGTCGGCAGTTTCAGGCGGCTCGCTCCCTTGCGAGACTTTGCAGTGCTCGAATTTTCCGGGTCTTGCTGAGCACACGATATCCGCCGGCCCCGACATTCCGTTCGGCGGGGAGATCTGGTGTTCCTTGTCCGTGCGCCCCGCGGCAGCTGGCCGCATTTTCAGCTTGTTATGAACGAGTCTTGACTGCTGAACCGTGCTTAAAAGGTGTCGGTCCTTCTCCGGCCCGATTGGTTGTTCCTCAGCGCGAGTCTTCGCGATCCTCCTGTTCTGGGTTGCCGTCTCGCTCACGGCGTCTCCAAATCTTTGCGCTGGTTCTTGTAGAATCTGTTTTTCATCCCGTTGAGTTTCGCGCACAGGACAAATCTTCACCTCTTCGTCTGCTCCCAATTCCATTCTTTCGCTGCTCGGCCTAGCACGCATAAATTCTTCGGGCTCATTCACACTGGAAGCGGATCCGCGTTCGCAAAGCGGTTGCGAACGCGGTTGTATAAGGATTCAGTACAATTGCACGCGCATTTGATGTCATCAAATGCGCGTGCAATTGTACTGAATCCTTATACAACCGCGTTCGCAACCGCTTTGCGAACGCGGATCCGCTTCCAGTGTGAATGAGCCCTTCAGCTGCAGCGTTTGACTGCACGGGCTCGCTCCTCCTCGGCAGCGACAGCTTGCGGTGAAGCGGTTTCTGTTTTTTTGAGGCCGAACGATTTACCCGTCTGTCGCAGGCATCCTCCGCGGATATAAAGCTATGTGTACCACTCTCTTCGAGGACGATGCTATTGCGCAAAGACATTGGTTCCGAGAGTAGCATCGTAGTTCTCCCTTTCTCGCGTGCAGCGACGGGACTTTTCAATTGGTTCCCAGTTCTTCGAAGACGTCTTTCTGTGTGGCAGCCGACAGTTTCGTGGGTGTGTCTCGCGCGTAGATCTTTTTGTGGCCGACCCTACTGCACATGGACATTGGTTCCGAAAATAGCGCCGTCCTAATCTCTCTCTTGTGTTTGTTGAGGTTATTGCAATGTGGTTCTAGGCCTGCGGTACTCATCATGATAGGCACTTCATACCGCAGATCACGCTTTTTTATGCTTCTTTCAAATGGTTGGAGCGCTGGGTGATCAATTGGTTGAGGGTCGGCTGAATCGCTGACACCAATGGCAGCTCGGCGCCACGTTTGTGAAGGATCAAAATCCTCGTTCCCGACGTTGGAAAATTCACATGACAGAGAAAGGGTGGTCACTGTGCTTCGTAGGTTGCCAGAATGACAGGTATACGTTCCTTGTATCATCCAGCCGAAGACGGTTTCAACTGCCATTAGTGTCTCACTGAGGCGTTTAATTTTGCCTGTGACAATCTTCCAATAGGCGTCAGATCCGATGAGGACACCTATTTCAGTTGGGTATGGCACACCTTCCGGTTCTATATCGGCGCTTGCATGCTTTCAGAATGGAGTCGCGCTTGCAGCTCTTCGTCAACCGGATGACTGATGACGGTGCAGATTTCTGGCACCTCCAATGCTTCCAAGTGGATTCGTGTGCCGGTAGTTCGACCAGATAGTTCGATGGTAACTCGTCGACAGTGATAGCGTGAAGGTCGTCGAGCGTTACCAAACGTGAATACGGTGAGCTCTTCGTTTCCAAGAACTGTGCAGTTCAATTTTTTTGAGACGTCGCGACGCACGAAAGTTCTTTGACTGCCGCTGTCTAGCAATATTCGAACAGGGACTCTTTCATGGAGCAAAGAAGCCCACACTGGGCCTGTTTGAAGCAGAACTGACGGTCCTTGCCTTGCCGCGTTCGTTGGGGCACTAATAACTGCCGCAGAGTTTGGAGCAGAGTCTTCTCCAGATTGGCCGATGCCCTGCGCAGCTTGAAGGGGTCGGGAAACGTCGCATAGAATGGTCAGATGGTGCCCTCCGCAAGCGGTACAGGTTAGGCTCCTTGCTGTGCAGCAGGCACGGGCGATGTGGTTTTGTTTGGCACACTTAAAGGGGCGATGCAACGATTTTTGTATTTTGCGCAAATACCGCTTAGAACGGATCTCTGACGTTAATGACCTGTGAAATTAGCCCCGTGCGCGACCGAAAGCGTCGCTGTGGTCGGCCTTCCACGATTGGCCGAACGCTGACTATGACGTCGGAAAGGGGATTTATCATCAACGGAAATAAGAGGAATGAAAGAACTTTACTTTTGACATTGTTGGCAGTGTTCCTTTGAGAGCGCAATGATTTCAAGCTTCCACCATGCTAATAACAAACACCATCGAACTTGTTGTTTGCAAGGTAATGACGTCACAAGGGGGAACTAGGGTTCCTGTATAGGCTCCCTACGGGAGCCAGAGTTGCGCGTTCACGCATGGCATGTGGATCCAGCTCCTCACGTGACTGAATTCGGCGAATAGCAGCGCCGCGCGTTCGAGGCGCGCGGCGGGCTCTAAAGCCTGGGAACGTACGCCGGGGCGCGTGCAATGTCTACTTTGCTGCACGACACTTGATACGGCTCCTCACGTGATCGGATCTCGGCGAATAGCGGCGAGCGCGGCACGCGGCATGTGGAATCAAACGCGCAACTCTGGCTCCCGTAGGGAGCCTATACAAAAACTCTAGGGGGAACCACAGGAGGGCGCCACCACAACATCTGGCCGCTAATACCCGTTCGTTTTTCACCACGCGCAATCGAAGTCCCAGAAAAAAATAAAGAAAAACGAGCAGAGTTTACCCCCTCAACTCGCAGCCAGAACAAGCGGCCACGTGATCTGGAGCCGATTATATGCCGCCAATGTTGATCGTGGCCATGCGCTGGGGTTGGCAAGGCACAGGACACGCGCTGAGTTCTAGACATTGTTATGGTTCGGCTGTTGTCGTCATTGCAGCGATTGGACACAGGACACTACCCGAATGCTTCTCGAGCTATCGATTATCACGAGCCCAAATCGAGTGTCCACGCCATGCTCGGGTCCAATCTATGAGCCGCATTCAAATATCGTCACTGGGCGGTACTGCTACCGCCCAGCTACGTCACCAGGTTTTGCGAAGGAGAGATTGAATGAGAACACTCGGTTTTGTGCTCGAAATTACAGCGCAGCAAACGAGATTCTTGGTCAGTGGCGCTGCGTGCGAGTATCCTTGAGTCCCACTAGTGCCAGTAAGCTCGTGTAAAGTGAAAAACATTCCAATTGAATATCGTTGCACCGCCCCTTTAAAGGGGCGGTGCAACGATATTCCAATGGAATGTCGTTATATATATATATATATATACAACGGGCATGGTGGCGGGAGGCCGAAGGCGTGGGTATATAACTGGGAAGAAAAAACCCTCGGTGAAAACAGCAACAACGGACGATTTAATCTTCGACGTTTCGGCCGGAGTCCGGCCTTCGTCAGGAAGAGATCCGGCCTTCCTGACGAAGGCCGGACTCCGGCCGAAACGTCGAAGATTAAATCGTCCGTTGTTGCTGTTTTCACCGAGGGTTTTTTCTTCCCAGTTATATATATATATATATATATATATGTAAGACGTTGGTATATTTTTTTCAACATCAAATTATCGACTAATTTAATTATTAATGAAAAAAAAAAACCAAAAGCACTATAAAACACACTTTGAAATCTGCTACCCACTCGACTAACAATTTTTAAGCTTAAGTCACTGGGACTAAAAAAATACACTTTTACTCTTTTCTTGAACATTCAGATTCTTCGACCTCGGCGTACTATTTCAACAATATTTGGGGTGGTTATTTATAAGGTTAGATAACTGATGATCAAGCTTTATCAAACTATCATCAAAATGATGAGTTATATAGAGCGTCCCTCTGAACACACGTCTTGAAAATGAGTCTGCTATTGCTTGTTTTATCATAGATCAAAATGCAGTCAAATACTAAGGTACACAAGCACAAGCACTCATACTAAAAGCGCAAGGCCAAGGTGCATGGTTTGCGCTTGATTGCTTTGACCGGGGACAAAAAACGCACTATGAGACGTTGAGCTCCATGACATAGTGTTTTTTGGCTCTGCTTGACTGGCCTCATTGACCTGTTATGCCAGCTGCGCTCCGACTTACAGCGAAAATGAATTTAAACGTTTATGTCGTGCAAAACCTCTTTCATTCACAAAATGCTGACAAGACATGTCTTATATATGTCCTTTATCGTTTGATAACATTCTTCATTGATTTATTGACTATATTTTTAATGCTTCAATAGTTAAAACGATAGCTACTGATTTGTGAGCCTCTAACGAAATCACTTTGCCAACCCTGCAGCGTTTGTAAAATGACTGATGTGCATACGAATGTGTGTATTTTGTGTGCTTTGATTTCTAATGGTTCTTATATGCCAATATGTAAACTCGTAATGTTCGTAATATATTTCCCTTTGTCGATAGTCCCCGCTCATGTAATACGTCCGAAAAGACGCCTTTGAGGTAAATAGATGAAATGAAGTGTAAGGTGGTTGCTATGGCAACCGAAGTTCACGCAACGCCTTGTAGTGTAACTGAGGAAGCCATAGTGCATTCCGAGGCCTAATAAAAATAAAAGGTATTTTGTAGTTTTTAAAAAGCGGTCCCCCAAAGTACTACGAAGTGGAAATTAAAGGGTTGTAGAGATCGATGCGAGAGAGTCTCAGTGACTGATACACAGAAGTAATAAAGCAGAGGACTCATTTGGAACGGGTTTGAAGGCCTATCGGATACGATTTGCAAAACAAACGCGCGTATACGAGCAAACCATATCGCAACAGTGCTACGCGACCACTTATTCCTGAAACAAATATGACAAGAAGTAAACAAACAAATTTGTTTGCAAAAAGAAAAGCGCCGCAAAATCAACGGGATTGAAGTCGTGTAGGTATCAAAGGAAAGTGATTAGAAAATAAGCGCTTTCCTTTTTAATATAAACGCATAACTGTCCGTGAATAACGTTTTTGTGCAAAAGTACTAAACTATTAAGGTGGGCCAGTGGTAGAACATACCGAAAGTATAAAGCGCAAAGTGTCCGGTAAGGACATAAAGTAGACGGGACAACTCTATTGGAATGGACATGGAATGCACTGTCCTCTCTACTTGGTGTCATTGTCTGTCGCTTTTCTCTTTATATTTCCAGTTTGCGCGGAAGTATTGAGAAAAATTAAGGAATGTCTATAATTAATCATTCTTTATGTAGAGGAAGTTAAAAAAAAAAAACATTTAGAAAGTAACTTACCCGAGAATGTATGGATTGTCTTCGAAATGGCAACAAAACGCGCCACAGGAGCGTCCAAGTAAGATGGCCTAGCGAGGTCCTGGAGTTTGGTATTTAGAAGCGCCGGCGAAGAGAGGACAACGTCCGCAAGCGTCGCCGTCGTCGTGGCGTCTCTAAAGCTTAGGTCTGCTCAGCGTCCGCTCGCATCCACCTCCGCTGCTGTGTTCCACCGCCAGGATCGCTTCGAGCGGCAGCCTCATGCGGTTGTGACGTCACCAGCCGTAACTCCATGGGATGAAACCGAGACGCGCCAAGCACACCGGTCGGAGACACGTCCTCGGCACAGTCGGAGATACTGATCTCGCAGCTGTCAGTCGTTGCCGAGGTGTTCGCGCGGAACCTGCGAGGTGCTGGTGCTCCTACGTGATTTCGATCGGTATAAGATGGTGATCTTTTATTTAATTGCGCTGGCTGACAGCCTCAAACTCGTCTGGACCCTTGGTTACGTCTCGTCGGCCAGTGACTTCCCCCTGCTAATGCCACACGTGCGACCGACTGAGGTAAATATTGCGCCGATTTCGCAATCTTCGCGCGGTCCTTCCTTCTGACTGCCGCCTACGCACTCGCTGAGGGGATGGAAAGGTGCACGGTGGAGTTAAGGGTTTTCCCGCCTCCAGCGCGAGCTCGGTATGTTCGGTAACGCTTCAGCGTCTCGTGATCGTGCAGCCCAAGCACAACGGAAGGCAACGAGCTCCTGCTGGAGGCGGGGCGCTAGAAAGAGAGGTCGTTCCCACCTTGTCTCTGACTGCAATCACTGACAGCTGGCTTATTGTCTTCGTGCTTCATTGCTTCGCACTTCCTTCCTCTCTCTTCTCATCGGAAAATGCAGCAATCTCGTTGGTGATGCAGTGATAATTTTTTCTTAAGGTGACTATGTAAACCTTACCAACAGATATCACCTAGTCAAAAAAAAAATGCCGAGTTGATTGTGAGCTGTGGACGCACGCAAGGCATCTGGTATTACATTAAAAAGCTCGACTGCGCGCGTTCACAACGCGCGCTCCACAGCTTAATAGACCTGGGGCCCTAAACTCGTCAAACCATTGCCTCTTATATACTGACAAAGCCTGCCAGATCGCTACGAGAAGCGGCCACCGAAATGAAAAACGTGGATTGGCAGACGACGGATGAGAAGAGAGCCACGTGACTGGCGCCCCTCTGCGGCGAGACGCCGAAACACACTTCTCCCGAGCACAAAAATGTGTTTCGGGTCCTCGCCGCTGCAAAAGCTGTGCGCAGACGTCCAGCTTCCCTCAGAAATAGCTCTTTGGTGTTCTGTGCTACCATATCCTCGCGCTCCAAATTCTTGACCGGCCACTCTATGACTCCGTCGTTGAACTGCGAGGCTCTGCTGTTCGAACCGCGGTGCATCTGCATGCGAGTTCTAGTTGTGAAACTCAAGCACACACGCAGATGAGCGTAATTAGGGCAGCATATGTTCCGGCTAGAACGAACATGAATGGGAGTTGGCCAGGTGGCATACGTTAAACGTTAGAAAAATCAAAACGAGCATAAACACAAAAAAACGCAAACAATATAAATGCGTAAACGACTTTTACACGGGAAAACAAGCATGGGTTGCGGTAGACGGCTGTGCTTCTCGGGCCATATATCTGCGCATCTTTTTCGTCTTTAGTGTTTACGGACTGTTAGATTTCCATAATGTTTAAATATCCCATTGGAGATACACCCTATAGCCTGTAGTTGTAACGAAGGAGCAGTCAGGACAGCTTCATTTTTCAGTTTTTCCTCTATACCCGGCTCGAAATCTGGAGGTCATGTTCAATATGAGCTGAAGCAGTCCTCCATGCTTTTTTGACATAGGTCACAGTTATTTTGTTTAGAGAGCTGTAGTCTAAACGAGGAGTGTAATGAGAACTTGAGATCCGATACTTCGGACTCTGACAAATTGAGACACGGTATAGCTTGTGGGTGTACAGCAGACGCGGAAAAAGGCCAGATCGGGTCTTTTAACTCACATTGATCGTGATAGTACACTCTGTTGTCTTTAGTGGTATGCTGTATCGGCATAGCATTCGGGACAAGATTCAACCGTTGCGCCCCTAGCGGCCACGTTGAATACTGAAGCCACGGAGACAGCGCAGCGCTCGGCTGACGTCGACGAACGCGTTCGGCTTCGGCTCGTGTTCATTCAGAGGAGCATCGATCGCACGCGCGTCCAATGCAGACGCTGCATTTGTGTCCAATTCGTGCACCGCGCTAGATTCAGGAATGTGGCGTACAAAATTCAGTCCACAGGCCTTGTGTTGGGCAAACACCGAGCGGTGTGTAAGACAAGCTGGCCATAGAGTTCCCCATAGTTCTATTTACTCGCCAATAGATTTGTGTCTGCACTTGGAAAGGAGCCTGCTCCACACAGAAAGCGCAGTTGGTGCATTGCGGCACATGTATGTCCTTTTGTACATATATGTTTTGGCGCATATACGTACTAAAACGTATACAGTGGTTCCAAAACTTGTACGGAACGCGTGAACAGCGTGTCATCTCATGAACCGTTATCCTGCAGCTGCAGCCGAACAGCGGCTCCGCATGGCCTAGCGCAATGAAACAGCAAAAGTATGTGGGCCGCTTGCTTGAGGCCGAAATCGCGGCACAGGGGCACTGCGGCTATGTTTAGAGCGCAGCTTTTGAAAGCCCGTTTCCGCATTGAGCGGCGTCGGCATCGCCGTCGGCGTTACTTCGCACGTTGCATTATGGCATTCAGTTTCCCCGCTAAATTTAGCGGGGAAACTGAATTGTTGTTGAGATCATGTGACGACAGTTTTACCGCTAAATTTAGCGGGGAAACTGAATGCGCAGTATTGCGTTATGAGACGTCTCTGACCTACAGACGAGTTCAGTTTTGACGCTAAATTTAGCGGGGAACTGAATTGGTGTTGAGGTCACGTGACGTCAATTTTCCCGCTAAATTTAGCGGAGAAACTGAATTTGTTCATAGGTGACGTGACACAAAGTCATGTGACGTCATTTTTCAAGCTTAATTTAGCGGGGAATTGAATTGCTGTTGAGGTCACGTGGCGTCAATTTTAGAGCTAAATTTTAGCGGGGAAGCTGTGGGAGGAGGGGAGGGTATGGAGGAGGAGGGGAGGGCACGGAGGAAGAGGAGAGGGTACGCAAGAGGAGGAGGGAAGGAAACGAGGGGAGGAGGGGAGAGTACGATGGAGGAGGAGGTGAGGGTACGGAGGAGGAGGAGGGGAAGTTACGGAAGAGGTGGAGGGGAGAATACGAACGAAGAGGGTACGAAAGAGGAAGAGGACACGGAAGGGGAGGAGGGTGCACAACCAGTATGCGAGGAGAGTGATCTATATTTGTGCATATGTATATATTTCTTTCTCAAATTGTTTGGCACGGTATGTCGCAAAATCAAAATACCTCAAGAGCTGCGCTCTAATTTTGCACTACAGACTCAGAGATCTGTGAACGTCTTTCATTTTTATCATTCCCCAAAAGCGACGCACGACGGGACATATCTGACTGTAGAAATCGTCATGTCCAACAACTAACGAGTTTAGCAGGAGCAGTCGACATGGTCGTGATTCCTCTCTTGTGAATGACTTTTCTGCGTCTGTATTGTCCTTTTCTGTGCGTATTAGAACTCACAGTGGTGTTTGTTGCTTGTAAACTAGTCTTGTTGCTACAAATGTCTTTAAAGGTCTGCTAAGATCGCCAGCATTCTATTTTAGTGGTGTTCACCAGCAGTCCAAATGTGTTTCTTAGCCCTGAGAGCAAGTTGATTTGTACCCTGAGGCTGTAAATCTTTTTAGCGGGTATGTCACGAAGCCGCTGGTTCGACCTCCGTCATTACAGCGCTTCCACGAGATATTTAGTTCCGGTATTGGCTTATAAGTTGGGCCACCACTGTATACATCCTTTTGCGTGAGTGTCCTGCTTCTTTTCAAAGCAGGGCTGCTGCAAAAGTCCAGAAACGTGCAAGGGAACCTCGCGAAATGCACTGCCTGTGATGGTGGTTCAGTTAGGTGTACGTCGTCTTGTTAGGAATTATAATTTGCTTGCAAATGAGCGCAGTTCAGACGTCATACCTACACTTGAAATCTGGGCTGCTGTTATATTCCATGCTCGCATTAATCAGGCGTAATTGTTGCGAAGCAGTACGTGACAGTTAGCATATTCCCCAGATGTTGATGAGGAAATCGTCGCGTAAAATCGCCGTTTGCGAGAAGAAAAGTGCTCAGAAATTGCGGGCTCGGAATTTTGACGGTGAAACAGACAACATCCTTGACAACTGCAAGCCTGTGCACGCGTATCGGATTACAATTTTTCTGTGTTGAGCACGCGTCTATAGGGAGATTCAACTGCGGCCATATCTGTTGGCGCGATGCTGAGCGCGTGATGACGGCGAGCTTCCGGCAGTCCTTTTGGAGCGTGCATTTTAGCACCATCGAGGTTGCCGGTCTAGCAGGCTACTAGTGTGAGCTCGTTCTGGGCATGAGCTCTAAACATCGCCCTCAAATATGGCGTCCAGTGAATACCTCTTATAGAGGCCCGTAATCCGCAGCGTATGGTCAAGTTTGTCAGAAGCTCGTGCCGTCATTTTGAGCTCGGATTAAGCACGCGCCAACTGGGCTCGCAATCCGCAGCTTACGATCTACGAAATGTCCCTAATAGGGACATTTCGTTGATGGTTCGCCAGAGCTCCACGCTGCTTGCATAGAAGCTCTGGCGTTTCGTCGCTTTGAGTGCGGATTGAGCCGCGTGCGCAAGGCCCGCTATTACATAGTTTATGATCTACTGAAAACCCCCAATATCAACGAAGAAAGGATAGCTGGGGCTCCTAGCTATGCTTCCGCCGAGATCCCTCTACGCGCGGTCACCCCTCGCTGCGCTCCGCTTGGGGAAACTGGAATATAGTATGGGACATTTTCGTGGATCCTTCCGAAGAGCTTTGCGTGGCTATCGGAGTGGTAGGAGCGGGAGCTCGTTCCATAACATCGCAGCTGATGATGTACGAAAACTCCCTAATAGAAACCATTCGTAGATCGTAAGCTGCTGATTGCGGGCCCCTGCGGGTGCGCGCTCAAATCCATGCTCAACGCGACGGTACAAGCAAAGCTCTTGCGAACGATCTACGAACGGGCCCTAATCTCAGGCCCGATCTTGCACCAAGCCTCGTCGGAACCGCTGAGGGTTCGCCAGGCGACCGCTCCCCGCTCATCGTCGACCACCGCAAGTCCGGCCTCGTCTATTGCGTCGCCGCTTTGACTATATATAGTAGACGATATTCAAAAAATGGTATCGGTTACTGCTGGCTTCAGACGCGCCGTTCACAAATGCGCCCATTCATGATACGATTCGTTGCCATGGTGACACTGCACCATACCAGACAGACCTTTCCGTTCGGAAGGAGACGGCGTTGTGGTGTGATCAGGTGTGCGTTTCGACTGTTTAGGACTTAACGCCGGTGGCTGATTTTCTCAAACGCTTAATGTGTTTAGAAGCATTACACAAAAAAACAAGTTTTAGAGCGCAGCTCTATGGCGCCCGTTTCTGGGTTGTGCGGCGTCGCCGTCGGCGTAACCCCGCGCGTTGAATTGTGGAACGTTTACCCACGAAAGTGAGGGGATAAATTTTCCCGCTAAATTTAGCGGACCTATTTCCCCTCTAAATTTAGCGGGGAAATCGACGTCACGTGATCTCAACACCAGTTCAGTTTCCCCGCTAAATATAGCGGGGAAAATGACGTCACGACTTCGTGTCACGCCACCCATAAACGCATTTAGCGGCAGAAGGAGTAGAGGAGGAAAGGAGGATGATGAGGTAAAAGGAGGAGGAGAGGAGGAGGAGAATAAGGAGGAGGGGAGCAGAAGGAAAGGAGGAGGAGGAGGGGCACACCCTACCCTCCTCTTCCTCAAGAGCTGCGCTATAGTATCGTATTACAGAGATTTGTAAACGTCTTTTATTTTTTAGCTCAAAATTTAAACTAAGGTTGTTTTTATTTGCGGTACTGATGTGCTTGAAAAGCTTCTGGGAGATGACATCTTCAAATGTTGTGCGTTTAACATGTCCTTTGCTCGGTTTCCGAATACACCAACACGCGTGTTCTCGGTTGCGGAGACCGCACGATGAAGTTTAAAACATAGATTGGTGTTCCACCAGCTTCCACGCAGGCTGCAGCACAGCGCTGCCGTGAGAGCAGGTGGTACCATGTTGCGCCTCATTCGTACGAGGTCTCTTGCGACGGAAACGCCAAACAAAGCCGCGCGCTCGCGCAAGTGTAGCCTCGACGGCGCAGCGGAAGCTGGTCTAGCCCTGACAATACCGCACAGAAACGTTAACGCCGAGCCTAGATACATTTATAGAGATTTTATGTTGGTCAGGGTTACCAAATGCTGCCTTTTGTCGACACGTGCACGTTGGCTCACAGTGGGGAAAGCACAAAGTTGAGGAAGGTAGGCTTTCCACACTGACCTGCAATAGCTGGCGCTGTCAGAGAAACCTTGGCATAGTGTTCCCAAACCCGAGGTCGTTTCCATCTATACTCAACCGGAGTCACCGGGTTTGTGGGCCGCGTTTAAAATACAAGCAGCGACGACGAAAGTGTGGATCATCTGCAGGAGTGTTCCATCTTAGCTCAGCGCTAATACTTTACCAGGAAAAATAAAATATACTCCTCTCATGTGCGTGAGACAGCGAATCCTCCATTAGCGGTTTGGGCCTTCCGTGCTCTGACGCGAGCGCATCGCGCTGTCGCGCATTCTCTCGGCGCCGAGGGAAGAAACCCGCCGATTCCGAGTCACACAACATCGAACGCGTCAAAACTTCCACAGAATCAAAACATCCATTCGTGGATGTTCTGTCTCGGCGGATCTATTGACGCGTTGGACGTTTTGACTCGGATGGATGTTCTGACTCTATGGATGTTCTGACTCGAGGGACGTTTCGACTCTGTTGATGTTTAGACTCGGGTGGATGTTTTGACACGATGGATGTTCCGACTCTGCTATCACGTGACCTACTGAGTGTTTTGATTCGTTGTATGCGCAAAAAACCGGCCGTTTTGTTTAATCGATTTTTGAGAGCGTGGTAAGAGAGGACTCGCTACATGAGTTCCCTGATGAACCTAAATCAATTATATTTCAAAAGCTTTTACTCCGGCTTAACATAACATAACAAAACAAATAAAAAATGAAAGACGTTTACAAATCTCTGTATCGCGAAATTAGAGCGCAGCTCTTGAGGAGGAGGGGAGGGCACGGACGGGAGGGTATGCCCCGTCTTCCCTTTCATCCTCCTTCTCTCTCCTCCTTCCCCTTCCATCCTCTCTCCACCCCTCGTCCTCCTCCTCCGTACCTTCCCCTCCTCCGTACCCTCCCCTCCTCCTCCTGCGTACCCTCCCATCCTCCTCCTCCGTACCCTCCCCTCCTTCCACAGTTTCCCTGCTAAATTTAGTTGACAAATTGACGCCACGTGACCTCAACAACAATTCAATTCCCCGCTAAATTTGGCGGGGAATTGAATTGCTTTGAGGTCACGTGGCGTCAATTTTTCCGCTTAATCTATAGTCCGTTGCAACCTAAGAACGAAGGGCGAGGGTAAGACGGGCCAGGGAGGAGGAAGCAGGCGGAACGCTGGAGGAGAGAGGGGGAAACCTCCTTCTCTCTTTAGCGTTCCGTCTGCATCCTCCTCCCCGGCCCGTCTTACCCTCGCCCTTCGTTCTTAGGTTGCAACGGACTATAGTGGAGAAATTGAATCTGTTCATAGGTGATGTGGCACCAAGTCATGTGACGTCATATTCCCCCCTAAATTTAGCGGAGAATTGAATTGCTCTTGAGGTCACGTGACGTCAATTTTCCGGGTAAATTTAGCGGAGAATTGAATTGCTGTTGAGGTCACGTGACGTCGATTTTTCCGCTAAATCTAGCGGAGAACCGAATTTGTTAATAGGTGTCCTGGCACCGAGTCATGTGACGTTATCTTCCCCAATAAATTTAGCGGGGAAACTGAATTAGTTTTGAGGTCACATGACGTCAATTTTCCTGCTAATTTTAGCGGAGAATTGATTTGCTGTTGAGGTCACGTGACGCTGATTTTCCCGCTAAATCTAGCTGATAATCGAATTTGTTAATAGGTGACCTGGCACCAAGTCATGTGATGTTATATTCCCCACCAAATTTAGGGGGAAACTAAATTAGTTTTGAGGTCAAGTGACGTCAATTTTCCCGCTAATTTTAGCGGAGAATTGAAGTGCTGTTGAGTTCACGGGACGTCGATTTTTCCGCTAAATCTAGCGGAGAAACTAAATTGGTTAATAGGTGATGTGATTCCACGTCATGTGACGTCATTTTCCCCGCTTAATTTGGCAGGGAATTGAACTGGTGTTGAGTTCACGTGACGTCAGTTTTCCCGCTAAACTTAACGCGGTTATGCCGACGCCGCGAAACCCTAAAACGGGCTCGTAAGAGCTGCGCTCTAAAACACGTGGACGTTTCGGCATCTCCTCTTCGCCATGAAAAAGAGCTCTCTGGCAGCCGCCCTTTTGCGAATCGTGCGACCCCTATCTGCCAGAAATTTCTGCCACCCGCCTGAGCTGTGGAAACCCGGTCAGCGCGACTCCCCACCTTCATTGTGCATTCGGAGTTCGCCGGATTTTCTTGAAAGTTTTTACTCTATTTGCCTGTTCAGGATGCTTAACCTTTGTGTGTTATCTTCCACTGTGAGAACCATGGAATATCAGGGCTAGTAGCTTGTACGGCCTTCACAGGAAACGAGCGAAGAGAGCGAACGTCAAGCAGCCCGCGACGCAGGCAGTTCGACGTTCTTGAGCATTATTTCCGTTGAGATAATCTCCGAAAAGCTTTCCCGGCTATGCTCCGGGTCTTTGCGAAAAATAGAAGATGGGGTCGGGTCCGGGGTGTGGGGACGGAATAGACACGTTCGTTCATTTGCTTTGATGCTGTGCAAAAAGGCATTTCTAAAGGCAATGTCTATCGTCGACACTATATTGGATATGCTGTGTTATTTGAGACCTTCCTCAAATCCTGTTCATATAACGCGGCACCGTGGGATACGTACAATATATTTTGTTTGATTCATGAGACTCGTTGAATTTCATGTTGTGAGCTGAAATACCCATGCAGTTCGGATATCCGGTGGGGTCAAATATTTTCCACAGTTAAGACCTTTGTAGATTGACACAGCTGAGTGAATGGCGCCATAAAAAGATCAACATAAAATGAAACAAACATTCCAGTTGCATTAGTTCTGTCGCGCACGGACTCACCGATACAGCTTTCATTTGTTTATTTTTGTCCCCAAAAATAGTACAATGCGTTCTTAAAAACCTTGAGAAATTCTATAGGCCACAGAACAGAAAAGAAGAAAAAATAGAACGCGGCAATTTAGCCTCCACCAACGTCCGGAAGTGAGCCTACGCAGGCAGCCGCAGCCCACTGATAAGAAAACCAACAGCCCAGTGCAGTCGGGCAACACTGACATGCCCTCTCAAAACCAGGGATGCGCACTGTAAATCGCTTTGTTCGAGACTGCACTTTTGTGTGTTTTTTTTATTTGTTTTGTTCTGTTAAGCCGGAGTAAAACTCTTTGAAATATGAATTTCCCCGGCTTTTGGAATTCATTTGCGCTAAATCATTTGGGAAGAAAGAAACCTTAATTATTTTATGAAGGTTTGTAGGGTACGAAACGATATAATTTATATTTTTAATCATTGCACCAGTGTCCAGTACACAACTGTTAGTGACGCTGCCCACTTTGTCACTGTTGTACCAGTGTTGGCGGTAACCCATTATAAGTAACAGCGTTACCGGCAACGCGTTACTTTTTCGGGTAACTTAGTAACGTACCCGTTACATAACGGGTAACCTAATTACGTTACTTGTTTCAAGTAAAGTGTAACGCAGTTACGGAACTCGTTACATATTCTCTTAATAATACAAACAATTGCACTTCAATTTTTCCGTGTTTCTAGGCGCCAAGTTATATACATTTTTTTTGTTTTTAGAGTTTTTCTACGCGTCTTTTTTTTTTGTTCGTGAGTATTTAGGCGGAGCAGTAAAAAAAGATAAGGTGTTAAGTTTCTGGATGGACATAATGTTTCTTGAAATATGGCGCTTATGCATACCTGTAACGTCAAAAAAGTAAAACGTGTTAATTCATATTGAAAAAAACGTAACGCGAAAATAACGTGCGTTACTTTTTATTGATAACGGTAACGCGTTCCTTTAATTGTGAGGTAACATAGGTAGGTAACGCGTTCCTTTTATTTGTAAGTAACAAGTAACGGATTTCGTTACTCTTTTTTTTTTGTGACGCCTTCAACATTTGTAGTATCTAGTCGGGGCGTTTCCAAACTGCTTACTACAAGGTGGTTGTAGTGAACAGCCGGCATAAAAGAATAGGAAGTGGACGACGCACTCGAGACTTGGTTTCGAGCTCGAGAGACAGCTTCGGAACCACGCTCGTCTCGGGTGGTTCGCTTTTTACGATGTACAAAACTATATAGTAAATATTATGTAGTCATCTCACTACATATTGGTGACCCGATCTGAGCGACATCAAACCCCAGAAAGTCGCTTGGACCCGTGTTCTCGGTGAGCTGATCAACGACTTTCCACAATGGACGTTCGAGGCTTGCGTCTTCCGAAACGCCCACCGTGGTACACGTGACTACAGCCCCGATCAAAGCTCTCAGAGGTTTGGTCCTCCAACTCAGAACTGTGGTTCCTAACTGCCGAGTCGATATTTCGTACACATCGGATCAGAGCGTCCCTCACGAAGTCGTAGTCGCCGCTCATTCACAATCAACACAGTCCGTGACATCGTATAGGTGGTAATAACTGGCGGCCATAGTTGAGCTCGCTGATGCTGAGCACGTGTTGACGGCAAGCTTCTAGAAAACTTCCAACACACTCATTGCGCACAATCAAGATTGCCTTCTTTGGGAGATCATAAATAAGAACTCCTTCCGAGCATGCGTAGTGAGCAGTCATCTCAAATATGGCGCCCAGTGAATACCACCTATACGCTCCCCAGCTGAAGACCACCCTTTCGAGGCATTACGTACGAAACTAGCTCATACGACGTACGACAAATTCTGAAGCTCGACGCCTTGAGCAGCTGCTTACAGCCGTTGAGTTGGGGGACAAAAAACCCACCAAACGTATCCGCCGGATGGAGCAACCTCTCGGAGATATGACAGCGACTATGGACACGTCTATCTTGCAAGACCCTTTTCTCCAACGCCTGCCGCAGCAAATCACGTTAATCCTGACCGCAAACACCACGGAGTCCGTCACGGCACTGGCTCGCATGGCAGACCGGATGATGGACATAGACTCACTAAGCGTATCGTCTGTTCGTCCAGAGATGGACAATACGACATCACATCTTTCTGTGACTGACAACGCTCAGCCGCAAAACTTGGATCATCTGGCAGCCTATGTACGCATGGAAAAGAAAATCGACGATCTTAGTCGAGAGTTTCCAAACATATAACAACGACCCGCAAGATCATCGCGCAGTACAATTGTCCTTACTGCCAACTGTGGATTCACTGTCGACCACCAAAGCGATTCCTCGCCGGGAGTCCTTACTCAACAACAGCGGTGCTGGTATCACCTTCGCTATGGGAATGCCGCTCGACAGTGCCGACAGGCATGGTCCTTCTCGGAAAACTGCATGGGTACATTTTGAAGGCGGCGAACCTTGAGAGCCCTTGCTACCTCATTCAGCCGCCTTTTCCACTTGACCGACCGCTCAACCAAAACTCGTTACCTCGTAGACACCGGCTCAGAAGATAGTGTAGTTCCGCCTACATCAAATGATCACCGATATTGACAAGAAACTCCGCCGCTGCAAGCGGTGAATTGATCCGCAATAAAAACCTATGGAGAAAAATCGCTGACTTTAAGACTTTTTCGCTGACTTCTCCAGCGAAAATTTCGTTGGATCTTCATCATCACTGACGTGCGGCAAGCCATCGTTGGGGTAGATATCTTACGACGATTCGGTCTCACCGTCGATTTGCCACCCTATACCAACTCATCGATACCGAGACGCATCCAAGCGTTCAAGTACTTGTATCCAGATTACCACCTTTGAGTCCGTTTCTCCCACGAGCGGAGACTGACTCGAAGTGTAAAAGCATCGCGGACGAGTTTCCCTTTGTGTTCGGGCCAAACACTATGCAACGGTCGGTGCAAGGCACTATTACCCACCACATTAAACCGACAGGCCCTCCTGTTTTCGTGCGCCCACGACGCTGCCGCCAGAACGACTTCAGATTGCCAAACACGCATTTGAGCATATGCTTGAACTCGGGTATGTACGTCCATCTTCGAGTCTCTGGTCCTCACCTCGTCACATGGTGCCAAAAAATGGAGCAGACTGGCGGCCATGTGAAGATTATTGGGCCCTCAACCAAGCTATGGTACCTGACCGCTATTCGACACCCTATATTCAAGATTTTGGCGGGTTATTTCCGGGCGCGACGATCTCCACTTAAATCGACCTTGTTGAAACATATCACCACATTCCAGTCAAACCCAAAACTATCCTGAAGGCTGCAGTCACAACTCCGTTTGGATTGTACGAGTTTGTACAAATGCCTTTCGGTCTCCGCGACGCGGCCCAGACCTTTCAGCGGTTCCTAGACCAAGTGCTGCGTGGGATGTCCTCCTTCGCATGCCTGGTCAACATCCTGGTCTTCAGCACCACGCCTGAAGTGCAGGTCAGTCGACTTCGAAAGCTCTTCACACGACTGACGACGAATGACCTCGTTGCATATGCAACGAAGTGTGAGTTCAGGGTCAAGTATCTAGATTTTCTTGGGCATCACGTCGATTCTCGTAGAATCCAACCATTACCTGACAAAGTGGAGGTAATTCGCAGTTTGCCACGACCCCCAAAAGCCACAAAGCTTCGAGAATTCCTTGGTTTCGTCAACGTTTACCGTCGCTTGATTCCCCACTCTGCACACATGTTCCAACGATTTTACGACCTTCTCCAAAGCCCAGATATGAAAGCAACACCGCTGCAATGGACACAAAAAGCGGAGGGCGCCTTTACAGCAGTCAATGAGACCATTGTAAGCACCACCATGTTGATGCATCCCGGAAGCGACCAACCTCCCTCCTCGTTGACGCCTCAGACACCGCCGTTGGTGTGGTCCAACAACAACTCATCGGGACCTCCTGGCGTCCTCTGGCATTTTTTTTTAAGTTTTTAAGTGCCACTCAAGCCCGCTACAGCACTTTTGGTTGAGAGCTCCTCGCCATTTACCTCGCCAAACGACAATTTCAACACTTCATTGAAGGCCGCCAATTTCATATGCTCACGAATCACAAACCTCTCGCGTACGCGCTGACGTCGAACAGCGCGACACATACGCCTCGGGAAGTCAGATAGCGCATCTTCATATCCGAATTTACAACCGACATTCGCTTTGTGAAAGTTTCTGACAACGCCGCTGCAGATGCACTCTCCCGGCTAGATGACAACCTTTGCGTTTCCGACTGACGTCCCGAGATATCCACACAGAACTGACCGCAGCCCAGCGAGAAGATACAGAACTCGAGCGACGAACATCATCTAACACACTCGTGTTCGCAGATTTTGAGATGCATGTCTCTTCTGACATAGTGGCCGGCGACGTGTCCACCGGCCGTCCCCACTTGTTCGTACCTCTATCATTCGTCGCGAGGTGTTTGATGCCGTTCACTCGGTGGCTCATCCTGGCATACGAGCTGCACAGCGACTCGTGGGCTCTCAGTTCGTTTGGCCACGCACGAACACCGACGTGCGAGAGTGGACAAGAACGTGCATTAATTGCCAACTCAACAAGGCTCAGAGTCATACAGTCACTTCGTTGACCGCTTTCAATCCACCTGACGCGCGATTTACCCACATTCATGTCGATATTGTCGGTCCGCTTCCTCCATCGCAAGACTGCCGTTACCTCTTGACATGCGCCGACAAGTTTACGCGATGGCCAGAAATAGTCCCCACGGAAGACATAGCAACGCAGACTGTCGCTGGAACGTTCGTCGAAATGTGGATGAGTCGCCTTGGGGTACCCGAGACAATTACCACAGATCGCGGACGGCAGTGTGAGTCGTTACTCTTTCACAGTTTGTTTCAACTACTTTGCGCAGACCACATACACACTACCGCCTACCATCCGATAGCCACTGGAAGGGTAGAGCGTTTCCACCGGCAATTGAAAGCGGCCATCAAAGCTCTAGGTAAAATTCTTCCGTGGACGGAGACAATTTCCTTGGTGATGCTCGGCATTCGGACTGCACATAACAGCGACCTCAACTGTAGCGCAGCAAAGCTGGTATATGGGACGTCTCTTCGCATACCAGGAGAGTTATTTCGCCAAGCAGGCAACCCTCCAATCGAACTTTCCAGAAAATCTCAGGAGCCCTTGCAACGAAGGGAATTGTGGGGCTGTTCGGATGTACGCTCGTGTCGGCTCGAACGCTTGGTATATCCTGGTAGCGGTCCGATTCATTCTTTTAGATGCGGAGCATCTCTTGCTCGGGGCTATGTCCCGCGGCGTCGGCGTTGTAGTCTGCACTCACACTACGCATGCGCAACTCTCCTCCTTCCCTCTCTGCAACAGCTGCGCGTTACTCTCTCCGCTCTCTCTCTCTACCAGCTGCGCGTGCACTTCGCGTGTGTTCGATTCTAATCACACCGCGCGCGCATGCGCAACTCTCCTCCTTCCCTCTCTCCAACAGCTGCGCGTTACTCTCTCCGCTCTCTCTCTCTACCAGCTGTGCGTGCACTTCGCGTGCGTTCGATTCTAACCACACCACGCGCGCATGCGCAACTCTCCTCATCTAGTCTCCTCTCCTTCAACTGTGAGTATAAGCAGCGGTAGCTCCTTCTCTCTCTCTGCGCGCGTTCAGTTCAGCGCTGTTGACTCCACTTCACTCCGTTCTTCCGATGAAGTGTGATGGAAGGAGCAGTCCCGTCAGTTAGTGGCTTGGCGCAAGCAAGCGTCAGCACCACCATACAAACTCACAGCAACGCTACGTCCACTGAAGACAAAGCTGCGCAGCGAAGGGCACGCGACGCTGAGCACAAACGCTTGATGCGAGCGGCAGACCCTCAACTACGGCAACGAGAAGCGGCGTCCATTCGTCAACGTAGAGAGGCGGATGCTGAACTACGACAACGTGAAGCAGCGGCGGGTCGAGAACGTCGAGCAGCAGAACCTGAGGTTCGGGACCGTGAAGTTCAACGTAAACGTAGGAAGCGAGCGGCGGAACCCGACCTTCGAGAACGGGAAGCCGCGTTGGTTCGTGAACGTCGAGCAGCAGAACCTGAGGTTCGGAACCGTGAAGTTCAACGTAAACGTACGAAGCGAGCGGCGGAACCCAAGTTAACAACGTTACTAACAACGTTACTAACACCGTTAATAACACCGTTAATAACGATCCGCGATGCTCCGCATCACCCCATGGTTCCCCTCTGGAAGATGGTGTAATTTGTTTTGTCATTAGAAGCTCAAAACACACGCAAAAGTTAGGCGATTGGACAGGAAGGTCATCACATACTCTGTTTTGATCTCCTTCCGCTTTCTCTGCGTTCAGAAATTACGAACTGTTAAACCAACGTCAACTTCGTCTTCGCTTCTTGAATAATTTCACGTGCCGTACATCTGAACGTCAAAATGCGTAAAGCAGACGCTGGGGGCACCACATATTTCCGGAAAGGTCTATTTTGCAGCGCGGAAGATTACGTTCATCGGTTGCGGCTCCTGATGCAAGACCTGCGGCCTGGAGCATCACAGCTCCCTTCCACGCGAAGCACTTTAATCAGTATCGACCTCGCAAAGTCCAAGCACATTTTTCTTCGTCACGACGCCCTCTACAACCCCCATACGGTGGGTCGTTCCCCGCTATACGTAGAGACACGAAGACGTCCGCGATACTTGTTAGTGACCAAGAACGAACGGTATCTATCGATCGAGTGAATTCTGCTCACTTAGTTTGAAGCCTCCGCACCGCCTCTTCCCCACATTTCTCGTCACACCCCAAGGAGCGGCACCTGAGAGAACTACGCAAGATTTACCTTCCCCCTCCGGCCATCAAACTCTTGTTTCAAAAAAAAAGTTTGGTTACGCTTTTTTTTTAATTTAGGAGACGGGGGATATTGTAGTGAACAGCCTGCACAAGAAGAGGAAGTGATCGACGGGCTTGAGACAGCTTCGAGCCCGAGGGACAGCTGGGAACCGCGCTCGTCCCGACAGGTTGGCGTCACAGAGTAGACCTTTTATAACGTAAAAATGTATATGGTAAATTTTACGTAGTCCTCTCACTACATGGTCTCGGCGCCTTGCTTCGTATTGAATTCAGGTGGGACATACATGCGCCGCAGTGGGGATGACTTCGTAACGCGGTGAGCGGAGCGGACGCACGAAAATGATTGACTAATCTCCCTACAGTACTTTTCCTTGTTTTTTTTTTTGTTGTTTTTTTTTTTGGGGGGGGGGGGAATGCATGTGATTTATTTTGAGGAGGCTTAGAAAGCAAAAATACATTCTGAGGTATTTCGGGACAAGAAATATGAGCAATTGAATTGAAATCAACATGCTAAATAGCATAACAATTAAAATTTGAATATGTTTCTTCATTGTGTTTACTCTAAGGGAGAAGTTCAGGTAAAGCAGCAAAGCAGCGCAATGAGCTTTGCATCTGCGAAAGGGCTCGATCCAGAATAAGGCCAGAATTCTGTGACGTAAGCCCCTCAAACGATTTAATATCACTCCGCCAGCCAGTCTCCTACTTTTTGCATGACGTAACATAACGAACTTCTATTAGCATGGCAGTGTGCGCCTCGCAACAAAACTTTGCAACGCCGACGTTTAGTAGCGAGTTTGCTTTTACTACGGTTTCTACCTACGCTGAGCGCAAGTTCGTCTGCTTATTTTACAGGGGTTGTGGTGACGTCAGAACGCCGAGCTCTGATTGGCTCTGATTGAAGGATAGTGGATAGACCTCAAGGCAGCTTGCTTTGAGGTCTACCCACTATCCTTCAATCAGAGCCAATCAGAGCTCGGTGTCGTTCTGATGCCACCGAACCCCTGCAAACGAAGCAGACGAACTTGCTCTCGGCATACGTATGGATTTCATTGCGTGCTGCGAGGGCACGCGGCAAGTTATCGCGTTTCGATCTGGCAGCGGCGTAATACCTTTAGGTCACGTGCTGTCGGGAGGCAGGTCAAGTGGCCCTGCCTTTATATATTCCCACCTTAGATTCGGCTATTTCACTGCCGCAGGTGCTGAAATGTATTGCGACATAACTATAATAACTTTTGGTTATAACATCTAATAACTAATGTAGTCTATATTAACGACGAGCTGAAAATCTCCCACTAAAAATGCCAGCTAGAAAGACTTAAAATTGTCGATGAATTTTAGGTAATTAATCTAGTAAGCGTGTTTAGAAACTTGGTCCCCGACGCCCGCCATGGTACAATAGAGGCTATTTCAGAGGGCCCTATTTCTTTATCATCAGTGTTCTGTTTTCACGTATTAGTTTTCACTCCAAGGATAAAAGGCGTATATAAAATACTGGCACTCGGTTGTTAATGAATACTCTTGACGACTTAATTTTCGCGAATCATACCTAATATTTCTAAATTCCAAGAACTGCCTACTGAATCGCGAAAAATTGGTTTCACAAACAAATCGGCCAAAGTATCCACACTACGGAAACAGGAATGGGAAGCTGCGCTCTCTTCAGCATTTTTTAAGACAAGCACTCGTGATCGTAATATAGGCTCCATTAAATGTGTAACTGTTTGAATTAGAGTAATAAAATAAGTGGGAAGTCCTATGTTGCGAAATTTATGTAATCGCGATATATCCCACAACTACAGGTTTGACAAGATTCGCGAAATATTGAGCTCGCGAAAAATAAGTCTTTTATATTACGTGTTTTTAAATTGTAGAAACACTATTTAAATTCGTTGTTGCAGGTTTTGCACTTATAACACATAAATTGGTGTTTAATATTTAAACTCATCAATGAACTTTCAACTCGATGAATGTTTTGACTCAATGGATGTTCCGACTCGGATAGATGTTCCGACTAGGATGGATGTTCTCACTCGAATGGATGTTCTGACTCTATCCATGGATGTTCTGACACTACGAATGTTTTCACATGGATGGATGTTTTGACTCGATGGACATTTCGACTCTGATGGACGTTTCGGCACGATGGATGTTCTGACTCTGGTGTTATGCGACCTAACGGATGTTTTCACTGGATGGATGTTCTGACCCGATGGACGTTTTGACCAGAAGCGGTTGCCGCCGGCGCACCGAGATACCGGATTCGCCAAGACAGCAGAGACGGCTTCGTTGGCACGACGGGTGCTCACGACGATAGATGGCGGCAGTTCACCCCTCCCACTTCAATGGGGAGAATTCCGAGGCTCCGCGCGTCCAGCCATCCTAACTCTTAAAAGCCTGTTGGCACCAAGGCCAATAAATTTTCGCGGAGTGAGATGCATTCTCCTATACTTCGTTTCACCCTAGCATGGACTAACCGCGAAGGCTGTGCTAGCGCGAGTGGCCACCCTTGACTGCCTTGACTAGAGCACTTGCTGCACGAGCGCTCGTGCAGCCGCCGCGGCTTCATTCAAAGCGACTAGCTCGCGCTTTTATCACGCGCGGCTAACAATAGTCCATACTAAGGTGAGACGAAGTATAGTAAAGAATTTGCTTAGCTTCTCCGCCGGCTCTCTTTCTCGCCACGCACATGTGAGCGCATGCGCATGAGCGAGCATTCTGCTCAGAAAGCGTCCGCCATTAACCTGCAAACGGTCTTCATGGTTTGAGTTTATCTCTTTCTCTGATATCTAGGCCAGGGGTCGCCAAACCCCGGCCCACGGTAGGCAGCGGTCCTTCCAATGAAACCCGGCCCGCGGCCCACTGCTACCTGTACACAAATATAAGTGCGCGTATATAAATGGCGCTGCAACCCGCACCAACATGTGTAAACGAAGACACCAGAAAACTGTGCTGCGCTGAGGGACTCAATAAAGAATTCCGGTATAAAAAATACTGATATACATGTATTTTACAACCAAGAAAGGGATAGTAATATACATTTTAATTTTATGTAGCGGGATAATCCTAAGATATTTCGTCAAAAACGTTTTTTAACAACAATATCCCGGAATACAGATACAGATAAAATATTTTTCCCCCGAACAGTGGTAAGTAAGGAGTGTGCAGTTCGTGGAGAAGACAAATGGAAGGGCTTGTATCCCTCAATGTTGTCAGTTTGCGCAACATCCCCTTACCTCAAACTTTTCATCTATTCACAACACTAGCATCCCGAATGCCGCTACAAAAAACATTGTCGCTCCCAGCGACACACGTAGGTACTAGAGATTCGAAACCAACGACGACTTGCCATGCTTGAGAAAAGGCCTCTGCCCAAATTGAACCCTGTTATTGCCGTGAAGGTGTGTTTCAATTTGAGGCACACCTTCACGGCAAAACAGCGTTCTGGCCCAGGAGCTTGTCCTGCTCTTCTTCCAAATTACCGCTTTTCGAACCACCCTTTCTTTTTACCTTTTCTTTTTATTTATTTTTAAATATTGGTAATTATAATATATACCAGACAACTAGGCTTCCCCCCTGCAGAAAGAATTGGGCGGTAGCTGCATATCACAAATTCTGGTACCCCTTGCACCAAAAAAATGGTGTTCAGTTTATCATTAAAAAAAAACGACAGTTAATTTTCCGACATCAAACGTAACAAGATCCCCAAGTCTGGCAAAGTATCGCAAAACAAGTGGTACATCGCAAATGTATTTCATTACTGATATACAAATTTATTTTTCAAAGTATCTCGATGTACAGGGTGGAACAAGGAGACGGCAGGCTCTTTAAATCGACCGGAAAATTCGGTTTCTTAACCTATCGCGCTACGACTTTGTGCAGCGTTGCCCACAGATGGTGCATTTTTTTTTGTAAAATTTGCAAAGAGCGAACTTACCTGAGGAAAAAGTAAAGAAAGAAAAAGGCTTAGCTCCTATGGAAACGCAGCGACGCCACCGGTCTTCAAAGAGCACGGCGCCGTTTCCCACGGGACACAAGAGGTGGCGCAACGAACGCCGCCAACGAACGAGCATACGGCACGCCAGCGTCTTTAGCAGACAATCTTTTCGACTCAAAAGCGGCGCGCGTTCCGCAGGCGGCGACAGTCGCAGAAACAAAAACAGGCGCGGTAACAACAAGCAACGCAGTTCCTTGTCTGCTAAATACGCCGGCTCTTGGAGTCGTCTGCTCGTTCGTTGGCGGCAGTTGGCGTCGCGACCGCTTGCGCCATCTCTTGTCTCCCGTGCGAAACGGCGCCGTGTTGTTTGAAGACCGGTGGCGTCGCTGCGTTTCCATAGGAGCTAAGCCTTTTTCTTTCTTTACTTTTTCCTCGGGTAAGTTCGTTCTTTGCAAATTTTACAAAAAAAATGCGCCATCTGTGGGCAACGCTGCACAAAGTCGTAGCGCGATAGGTTAAGAAACCGAATTTTGCGGTCGATTTAAAGAGCCTGCCGTCTCCTTGTTCCACCCTGTAGATATAAATACTCGAAATAATTAAAAATAATACAATCGCGATACATTTGCACCGCGATACTTCACAACCCTGCAAGGAAAAAAAAAAAAAAAGGAATCAATTTGCTTATTGTAAGACGTGACCTCTCCTCCTATTATTCACTGGACATTGTTCTCACCAATATCACCATTCTTAGACCCTGCTTCATATCTGTGTAACTTCAAATGTTAAAATTCATGTGCGTTCCCATGTATATTGTGCTTAGTGCCTTGTGTCTTATCTATTCCATATTCTTAGCATATCAATTCAATCATTTTCATTAGTTTTCTGCTCTGTTTGAACATGCCAAAGTATTTATGCGCAATTATTTATGCCTGGTGAGTTTTCCGGGTACCCCTCCATTGTGTAATGTCATAGTTTGTAAATAAGTACTAGATTTAAAAATACAGTAGATGTACTCATCCACCTTATATTCTCCTTTTTTTAAGTTTTACGCTAACTTTCAGATTTGTATTTAATCATTGCTTACTTAGGACTATTTAATTAGTCTTTCCTCAATTATATTTACTTATTTATTTTTCTGCGCTCGAGACAGCGACAAATTCCTGATCCGGCTCCCTTAGCGAAAATGTTCGTAGGCCCCTGTCGTACGGGACTGTTTTATTCTTTTTCTTTTTTTGCGCTTTTTGAATTTTTGTTTTTGTACTTTTACAGAACGAAACCTATCTCTGCACAGCTTTTCGTGTCGCTTCGAGGATGCACAAGTACGTTGGTAAGTGTACATTTGCACTACTGATTATCTAACCGGGTTCTTCAAAGAAAAAACGGACTGCGTTTTTGCGGTGCTTCGCTGCAGGCCAAAAACGGAATGCGATAGCATTCCTTGTTTTCGCTTAGTACCATATTCCACTGATCATTTTGGAGTGAACCCTATAGCGAGCAGCTAAGCATCAAAGCTCTTCACATTTTCCTTCCATAGCAGTACGAACTCTCCTCGCTTCTTTGTCCCTAACCAAACGTCACTCTCTTTGGCTCGTTGATAACGGTCATACTAGGCATGTCTCCGCTTCTCTTTAGCTCAGGCTTGTGCGGCACCCACTACAAGTAGTAAACAAATTACTTGTAATCGATTACTTTTTTGTGTAATTTGTGCAATTCTTCGAATTCATTTATTAGAAAGTAATCGTAAGAGTAGTCTGGTTACTTTTGGAAGTAATACAATTGATTTTAACTGTTACTACTTTCCCCTCCTCTTCCTAATGGCACCCTTTGCTTGTACGAGTTTCCCCCCAAGAAATGCTCGAACCAAGTCTCCCAGAAGAGGAGGGTTTACCTAAATTGCTACATTTAGAAGATAAATAGTTTATAGTTCGGGGATTCTAATCCGATAATGAACGGCACCAAAGGTTGATTTTCAAACATGCAGACAAATCCGTCGTTTTTTAAATCTGAAGCAATCGGAAAAGAAGCGGCTTCTTTTTTTTTTTTTTTTCTTCAAATAACTCTCAATAGACCCTTCCCGAAATTCAGTGCCATCTGGTGGCTCTAATGGCAGTTTAACTTTTGCCGTACTAATGGCGGGAATGAAAATGAAGTCTGCCGTATTTTATCGGGCGCTGTCACTTTGGCAACCCAACGGCAAACGACAGTGTGCGCTTTACTGTACATTTCCTTCTCGATCTCTTTCAGTGACGATAGAAACAAAGATGCAACCAGTCAGAACGAAGCGTCAACCCACGTACACGGCTTGATAAAGTTCTACAAATCAAGGGGCTTTGGAGCACCTTGATGCTACCAACAGATTGGCTGGGCCCGAGCTAGAAATGAATGCTTACGCAGATCTTCCTTTCAATTCCTGCTTCGCATCGTGCTAACGTCACGAATGTATAAGCCTCCAATTATCTGCTAAGGAGCATCTTCAACTTCTTCCTTTATCAGTAAACAGAAGGCCGCCATTAGTACGGCAAATGTGCCATTTTTCCGATGATGATGGTGATCAAAGTGGCCAGACTGAATTTCGGAAAGGGTCTATTACTTTTCTTCTCAAGTAATCAAGTAATCTAATTGAATACTTCTTAACTAAGAGTAATTGTGATTGTAATTTATTGCACTTTTCATGTAGCCTACAAGACTGTTTCAGCCCTATATCCTCCCGAGTCTTCCCCTTCCTTTTGCGAGGCAGTGCGATGAAGAGAGTAATAATATTTCCCTGCGGGGAAGCAATTCGCATGAACATCACAAATGTATGCATTTTATTTTTTTTGTCAGTTTCGCCATATATTTAGGCATTTATTGATGTTATCGGCCAGCCTGATAAACGAATAATCATACGTCTAGCTCAATAGGACAGATTTTCTGAGCTCCACAATATCTTCCGTATGTCGGATTTCTTACTTGAACATTATTTGAACGTGTTATGAACCTTCAGCAAGCACTCAAGTTTTGTTTCGCTCAGTTTAGAAACGCATTGATATCACCGCGGAAGATCCAAATTAAGAACATCTAAGAAACTTGTCTTAAGTGTTGTCTTTCGAAAGGTACTGAGTAATATTTAGAGGCTTGTTTTAGAAATTTCTATTCAAACATTTTTTTTTTTTTTACAGTTTGTAACTTAGTGCTACGCTGGTTCACACGCTTGCGTTCGTTTGGTCGCGACCGAGCGCGTTATGTGGTCTTGGGATCTCTTGCTACGAGAGAACACAATATAGCGCCATCTACCAGCTAGCCTGACACACTCGCAATTTCCGTGTGCTTCTTTTTTTTTTTTTCGCACATTTTTTGTGTGTGTGTTTGAAAACCTTTTAGCAGTGTTCGGAACGACCGTTTATTATAGACAATTGCGCACATTTTACCTCGCATATACTACGAAATCTTCATCCTAGTGAAATGCAGTTGCTGGAGTTACCTCAGAGATATGATGGCGCCAGTGTGCAGTGGTGGAGCCAGAGCGCTCGATTTTCACCGAACGGGAGTCTTTGAACTAGCCTCGTTGAATTATAACGTTTACGTTTTCAGCTTCGCATGTGAAAGTCACACTTCAACCCCTCTGTACTTGCTGGTGTGATACCAGAGAGCACGCGGCGCGTGTCTCTGGTACCACAAAAAAGCTCACCGTTCGTTGTAGTACAACGAACGGTGAGCTTCTTTTCACGGTACAGGCTTCTGATCGTGTTACCACTCATGATTGCGACCTATAACACTTCCCCAGACATCTGTTAGAGCACAAACATTTTCGTCTTAAGCCATGGTCATAATGTCCGCTGACACAAGAGAGTTTTAGGGAATAGTTTTTGCACATCCGATACGGAACGATGGGCCCCCTGCTACGAACTGCGCATGTGCGAGTCTTCTACGGCAGCGCATGCGCAGTTCGTATTGGAGGGCCCACGTATCGCATGTGCAAAAACGGTTCCCCAAAACTCTCTAGAGCCCGATGCGCGTTTCTTTCTTGTATTACGTTCCGTCTACATTGGTCGCACTCAAACTGTCAGCAGACATGTTAGAAGCACACATACGTATAAAGCAGACATGCTTCGAATATGCTTGGGACGTGTCCGCAGGTACTTCTGTCATCATGTCTGCAGCGTGCACACAGTGTCTTTTGTATAAGAGCCTGCGACTTCGGTCAACCAAATGTATTCAAAGAAAGCGGACATTTTAAATCAATATTGTTTGGCGTCGTAAACTCGCAGTGGCCTTCAAGCCCAACGCCACGATGCATCTGGTTCACCACATGCTCGTCTACGGCTGCCGGACGCCGGGCTACCGGGAGTGGGACAGCCCGAGAGTCGTGTGGGACTGCGACGAGATGTCCACGTCGCGGACACTGTTCCCCAAGGGCCCTATCTGCCAGACTGGCTCGCAGGTCGTCTACGGCTGGGCGAGAAATGCCCCTCCTCTGCGGCTACCCGAAGGTGCCACTCGATCGAATTAACTTTAATTAAATCGTTCGTTTCACGTCCACGAAGCCTCGGTAGTGACGCACGGGAAAGGGAACTGGGTCCTCGATGGTTTGGAAACATCCTAGTCCCGCTTTTCGCTGAGTCAATCCGGGGATCGTACTGGAGCGAGGTATAGGGGAGTTTTAGAAGATCGTTCGGATGATTCCGATAATGATACCCGATACTCCGCCGACGGATTTGCGCATGCATCGTACCGTTATCGGGTATCGTTATCGGAGGTATCGGTTAACAATCTACTAAACCTGTCTATGAATACGAGGTCCAAATAGATTCCCTTCAAAAATCCATCAAGCAACACCGGTGACCGCCATCTTTGGCGCATCGCTTCCTGCGCGCTGCGTGTGATTGGGTAGCCGAGCACACGCCGACCGATGACGCAGCACTCGGGACGAAGACATTTGGGCCCGAGTACGCACCGAGTGATGACGCAGGAGCATTCGTATCCGATGCCTGCTCAAAGTGCATGCCAAAAATATGGCGGCCTCACATAATCAACATAGCATTTACAGGAGGGCGTGTATACGTTTGAAAAGGGTCATGTTAATTAAAATTTATGCGCGTTTCTTTACACAAACTAAAGTTAGTCTGCCTCAACGGGCGACTTGTCTCTCAACTGTACAGGGTGTCCCCCCAAAAAAACTTACAGGTTGTTTTTTTTCACCGTAAATATAAACTACGCCTCGCGAACGCTCATTCTCCGCCCAAAGGTAGCGCTACAGGTATGAATCAGATCCCAAAGTTTCAGAACAAACCGATATTTAATAAAAAAATAATAAGTGATTTTTCGAAAAATTTCGAAGAAAAAATGATGACCGACGGAGCTCTCCAATACATGAAGCTCTATGGCGCCAGACACCGAAAACGGGCGAAAATGGGCCCCATATTCCCATCGAAATTTTCAGAAAATCCTTTATTACATTTTGAATAAAAATCGGTTCATGCTGAAACTTTGGCATTTGGTTCAGACCTCTGGCGCTACATTTTGAGTGGACAAGGAGCGTTCGGCATTACGTAGTTTAAAATTGCAATAAAAAAAACTCTGTAACTTTTTTTTTTTTTTTTTTTGGTGGGGGGACATTTTATAGATTAGCAATTTAGCTAAAGTGGCACAACCGCAAGCCTGGGGTCTCTAACGTGCACCCCGCATTAGTAATACGCGAGCTCACGTCGGTATACGATGCTCATCCAGATGAAAGCGGGCAAGGGTAGGAATTGAAAAAGGGCATGTGATTAACACAAAATGTATGTAATATCTGGGATCGCCCAGGGGAAAGTTTGACCTGGCTCTGCCAAAAAAAACAGCACCAGCTATCGAATTTAAAATAAAAGGAGTAACGCATGTTTGTTGCCCACACAGCTGAAGAGAACCAGTATAGGGGTGTGGCAGTTACGTCTCCTGTCCAGTAAAACCCACGAGCCGTGTCTACCCAGTGGCGTCACAAGGGTCAGCGGCTCAGGGCGGTAGCTCGCAACGAACTCTCCCCCCCCCCCCCCTCCCACGCACACACAAAGCCCTTAGTGACGCAACTGTGTCTGCTTTAAAGAACTTTGTGTCATAGTCAGAGTGTCGGAACTTCATAATTTGCGCGGTGCGTTTGAGTCAGTGTTCCTTGACAGATTTTTGGTTCGTTCATCGCAGCATGGCAGGGTCGTTGACATCAAAAGTTTCCAGACCAGAGGATTGTTTTGTTGTTCTTTTACTTATATTAGAAAATAAATGTTCCGTTGAACTGGGTGATTAAACAGATTGAGACCCAGGTGTTTTAACAAATCTGCCGTATTTAGAAAATAAGACATAATTGTATAATTTGCCAACTCGAATAATAGTAGGCCGCTTACGTTTTGATTCAAGCAAATAACAAATGAATGAATAAAAGTTGTAACTGATTTTTTTTTCTTGACCGAATATTGAAAATGCAGTACTAATTCTACTGTAAATAAGTATTAAAAAAATGCATGCCTTTTCATTTATGTTAAAACGTTTTGCCTCAATTTTTTTTTTTAATATGCAATTTCTCTTTTACAGAAACACGTACGAAATTTCATCACAATAAACATTTTTGTGTCTTTTCAAACTGTATGCACAATAAATTTCGACATTATTATGCTAGATTTTAAGTACACAAACAAGAGCAAGTTAAGGTTTTCAGCAAATAAACATGATTGCGAAGATCAGAGTAGTGAAAGAAAAATGAAAACTGTAATTAAGGCAAAAGGCGCAAGAAGCTACTGACATCTAACTCCTGGTTAGCTCAGTAGGTAGATCCCTCCACTGGAAATGTAGAGGTCCCAGGTTCAATACCAGGGTCAGGCGGTTTTTTTCAGCGCGCGCCAGTCACCTAGCTGCGTTTGGAGTTTTGTGTTTGTCCTTTGTCCCCCTTGTTCCCCTTCTCCATGGATTATATTCGTTTATTAAAGACTTCTTTTCTTACAGGCGTTGGCTTGAAATTCGGTGGCAACAGTGGTGTCAATTTCCTCGTAATTCAGGTTCATTACGCCGACACTACCTCGTTTCAGGGTGAGTTACTTCTTCATTTTGTTCGTCAATTCACTGGTATTTAAAACAAAATTTGATTTATAATGTTTGACTTGGGGAAATGAAGGGTTTGCCTTCCGGACCTATACTTTACTTGCACTGACGCCACAATATCCGCCTTTGTGGTGGCCAGAGCTACCAAATGAGCTACGCTGAGAGTCCCGGCACCCCATTTCCCGATTCGCTTGTGGACGACGCCATTTTTGTCCACCTTAGTGGGGAGCGTGCGCATTAAACTACTTCCAAAAATCTCACCATGCAACACTGCGCGCGTTGCACTATGCGACCTTTTTTGGCCATGGAGAGGAGTGGCATGGTTTCGGTTCCGATTGCACCGTTGACGAAGTAGTACAGCTCAGAACTGCATGAAGATAAAGTTAGCGCATGCTTGAAATGCACCCATTCATCTTTGAGAGAGCTCCCGTTGAAACACGGACCTCCAGCGCTCGTAAGGACCTGCCTAGACTTAGCGAGGAGTATATTTACAGCCTGCCACGTTCCATATTTTTCTTGCAGTCCGGCTACAACTCCAGAGTGCAGCATAATGCCACGAATGACAAATGATGAGGCGGCGAATAACTGAAGAAACTAAACGTTTAATGGGGCGAACTTGTGCCCAAAAGAAAAAAAAAGAAAAGAAAAGGAAACAGAAGATAACAATAGAGCGTCGCGGGCGTCGATAGCGGCGTAATAGCAGGATCGAACGCAAGGGCGAGACTGACTCCGGCTTGCCACGCGGAGCCCCTTTTGTACGCGCGTGGGCTTCGGGAACATTCGGCGTAGAAGGTACGGTGCGTAGAAGATTCTAATCTCGAATCAGCGAGACGGTTCTCGAATTTACCGGAACATCACATTACAGCGTCAACGAAAATGTGTAGCCGCGGCCAGGAATCGAAATCCGGCCTTCTGCGTGGAAGACAAGCGCGGTAATCGTAAGGCCACGGGCGCGCTGCCTACTTGGTCAGCTGCGCTCGCGGCAATATGACCTTTCCGGGTCAATGATCATTTAAGAAGCATAGGCCATTGAGACGATGGAAGAGGATGATCGGTCCAGTACACTTCTTCCTGTGTTTAACTGCGCAAAAGCTATAATACTCCAACCGCCCCCCCCCCCCCCGTTAAAAAAATGTTTTCTAGCATTTTATTTGTATTGGTAGGCCACACCTACAGATTTATAAATTTCACAAAAGTCCCATATTCGAAAATGGCACTGTATTTGGCCGTGAAGGGGACGTGGTGAATAAAGGTTGTCAAATAGAAACCAAAACCGTTACCGATAGGCTGGATTCCAGAGCGCGCCACCGTCGGTTGATCACCAGCGCCACCGTGGCCAAGTGGGGCAACACTGGGAAGGCTAAAATCGGCAGCGCCGACGGCGTACGCTTGCAAGATGCCGTTTTTATTACTAATTCCGAGCGTCGCGTTGTGGCACTACGCTGGTAATTTTGTTCAAAATTTAAACGCTAAATATTTATGTAGGCGTGTGTGATTGTGTGGTTCTAGCATAGAGAGGTTTAGTATGTGCCTTCCTCGGTACGTTGAAACAACCCAAAACGCGAATTTGATGAACGGAATTGAACGTCCAAATGTTACTGCCAAATTTCACTGAAGCCAAGCAGACGAGGTTACAGTATCAGCCGGGCGAGCGCTTATTAAAAGTATGCTTCAAAGGCTCCAGTAGACCGGTACGCGGAACACGGTAACGGTTTGCTAAAAGTCCCTATCGTTTTGCTCTGTCACGGACCGTTTCAGCATTTTTCGAGAAGAAAAACCCGTTTCCTACGATATCAGATAAAACTTCAATTGGCAACGATAATTTTACGCACCAAAATGGCTTCTACACCACACATTTTTCACAACCAAATATGATTTTTCTCGGCAAGAACAAGTAGGAATGGACATCAGCTAGGCACGATGACGTCACGTTCAAGCCATGTATAAACGAGACAAGGCCACGGTAGATCCTCTCCTGACGTCACGGAAGAGGGAAGGAAGTGCGCGTTTCGTTCCCGTCGTGCCAACGTGTTTTTTTATTATTAAGACAGATGCTATTTTAATCACTTAAAGTATGAGCTATAAAGACGTTTTCACCGCCAAACATTTATTTAGAAATGAGTGTGTCATCACCGAGTGCATATTTTTTTCTGATAAAAATATTTATAAATATTTACGCACAGTTTCGCTTTAGCGTTTTCTGAAAAATGTTTTTGCTCCACAAAACTGAGCGTGAAGGAATTTAGTTATTTATTCTATGGGGGTAAATGACCGAGTAGGCTAGCGCACACCAGCTCGGAGCACGTGGAGCAAAAGCTCGCGCTGCAGAGCCCATGCATCCTGGGTTCAATCAATACCACATAGAACACAAGGCCTGCTCGTTTCCTCCTCTAAACGTCATCACTAGTAGATCCCCTCAGCGCCCCCTAGGTAGCCCGGATGAGCTCCAACGTCTGCTCCATCGTCTGCTCCAACGCCTGCTGCATCGCCTGCTTCAGTGGTCGTGCTCAGAACGAGCTTACATTGCTAAGATCGGCAATCTTGATGGTGTCGCATACACGTTGCAAATGAACTGTGGTAGCTCGTCATTAGCTCGCCCTAAGCAGTCGCGCACGCAGCTGTGTTCGCTAGTAAATGCGGCGTAATTCCTCCGAAAACCCACGAGAGCGGCGGCGAACGCCAACAAAGGACTCGGAGCCTACGTAAGCAGACGCTTTGCGAGCCCCGTTTCGTCACCCCAAGAGCTGAAAATTCATTACGGTCAGTCCGCTTGCGAAGCGGAATCCACTGATCGCAACTGCAACGGCAATCAAATAACAACGCACGCATAAACAAAGGTAGAGCAGTCTATTTAGCGGTCTCAAACGCCACTCAGGGGATCACACGAGTTCGGAGCGCAACTGGGAAGCGGAAGAAAGGCGTTTAGCTGCTCGAACTACGTCGTAAGAGGTTACTGTTGATCCGTTGCAGACTGCGTTGTCACAGTTTCTTACCTAAATAGGTGATCATTAAAACGTGCGCAAACAACATGTTAAGATTACCAGAGCAAGCGAACCAGCAGCACAACAAAAAAACAAAAAAGTAACGAGAAAATGACTGTGGAAACATTTTCAGAACTTTGCAGAAAAGATGGGGTCCCCTTCTCGGAAGAAAAAAAAAAAAGAGAAATGGGGAACAGGTGGCGAACAACGGCGAATAAAACAAAACTTTAGCAGACGATAGAAAGATACAAATCACCCAGCCAAAAACTCCTTCAACAACGACGATCATTGCGGCACATAGGTGGAAAAGAAATGGAAAGCAGCAGCATAAAAAAAGGAGCTTCCGTTTTCTTTTTGTTGTTTGTTTTAGCTTAATTTTAATGTTGCAGCAACGTAATTACTCACGTTTGTTTGGACTTCGGGAAGCTGAAGAAGGACTTTCTAACACATCGCAAAAACTTGTCTTTGCAGTGGTAGGCAGCACATGACACGCCTGCCATCTCCAAGTATGCGCTGGTGTATGCCGGAAGGCGGCCGGTTGATCAACAAACGATGACCCATAGCAGACGTTCCGGCGTAGACAAATAAAATTCGAATATAAATGTATAAGGAGCGTGTACATTTTAATATATTGAATAAATACCAAAAAACACATATGAAGATTTCGAATTAGAAACTCAAGCGAAGGCGAAAATAGGAAGTTATCGCAGACGACAGTGGAAGAAAACAACAACAACAAAGTTGCAGACGTCCCTCAAAATGTCCGGGCACAGCGTAGCAGACGGACTGGCGGTAGTAAACGCCGAACTGAAGGAAACAGAGCAAAAACTAATTCAAACAAGGCAAAACAAAATACGCGATGGTTCGCACGTCAAGTAAACAAAAAGGAAAAATAAACACAAAGAAAAACAAACCTAAAAGCAGGAGGAAGAAAGAACGCGACGTCGTAGGATCCCCTCAAAAATAAAAAGAAAGTAGGCTTGGAAAAATGGAAAGAGTTGCTGACGGTCTAAAGGGTGCCGGGTTTTATCGTAGAAGGCGACGAAGATCACCTTTTTTGTTTTTGTTTTTTGCACTACGACGCTCTTCTTGTTTTGTTTTGTTTTTCTTTTGGACGCGCAAAAAGTCTGATTCGCTTGTAACTCCGCTTTTATTAGTTTCAGTTTCAGTAATAGCGTCAGATTGCATGTGCACAATCGAATTCTTCCAGAGCATACTGACATCGCAATAACGTTCGTGGTTCGTAACTGCCTTTTGCTTCTTCATCGTATTCGCCTATTTGCCAAAACAGTTATAAGCAAGACATTCATGAGAAACGGGAACTGCAACAACAAAACAAATTGATTGATAAGAACAGTAAAGCTAAAACGTAGCTACGTTCTAAAATGTTTGTACATTACCCTTTTTTCAAAAGACAGTGTGAAGGAACATTCGTGTTTTACCTCGCTTACATAAGTTGTGACAGAGTGTTTTCTTCAGGAGAGTCCCAAAATTGCAGCCTGAAAACTCTAACATCTTTCCCACACGAAGAAAATGTCCTTCACTTATGAGGAGGTACCTATTTTTTTAACATTCAAAGCAACGAATAGCCGTGACAATTTTTTTTCATTGGTCACCTCGCACGAAAATGGGCAAAACTACAGTGGCTTAAAGGGGGTAGCGGCACCGCGTTGGAAGACGGCCGCGGGTGGCGCTGGCGCTTGCAGCACCGTCGCTCCGGCTACGGCTCCGGCTTGGCCGCTTGTTCAGCTTGGCTCCGGCCAGCTCCGGCCGATTTTTATTCACCGTCAAACACAAACCATGTTGTTGGAAGTTCACTGGAACAAATAATTGTTTTTGAGGTATTTATATTAGTCATGAAGCGTGTTAGGGTGCCTCTATCTGCCGGCTGATTGAGGCACCCAACGGTGCTGCGGATCGAAGCGCCGCCTACACCGTCTTCCAAGGAGCGGCCGTTCCCGATGCATGGTGGAGGCTACGCGATAACTACACTACCCCTTTAAGCCACTGTAGCAAAACCAATGCGTAGCGGAGAATTCGTCTGCTAGCGGAGGCTCCGAGCTCGCCAGGGGCGCTGTGATCACTTTTCGCCCGCGCTCCGGAGGGCCCCTACTCTCGTCAAGCTTCGGGGTGTTTACCGCTTGGGGCGGGTCGGGGATCTACTAACGAAACGTCATGCGCAGGCCTTGTCTTCTAGGTGGTATTGGTTCAATGCCCACCCCTGCCCGTTTCGATCCGGATGAGCATCGTACCGGTGTGCGGTCGTGTATCCCCACTGCGTGGTGCACGTTAAAAACCCCAGGCTAGCGGTTGTACTGCATTGGCTTAATTGCTTATCTACAGCCGAGACGCCAGACGTCCATTGAGACTGACTAGCTTCCAGCTGTATAAACAAACACGCAAAATAATTTTATTTGTGTTTTTTCCTAAATTTTTGGTTTTCATTTGCTTTGAGTTAGGTTTTTGTTTTGCGACAACCGAATATGTTTTCCCTGGCCTCCTCCTTCCTACAAAAAACTACCGTAATAAAAAAAGATAAATAGCAGACGGGCGCTCATTGCCATCAAAAAAGTGGCTTCACAGAGATTCTGTTTAAAGTTGTCAACTTTGTTTATAATTTTTCTTCTACACCAGCTTAGAGTTGGTGCTGCGAGTAAATTAATATAAAATGTGATATAAGAAAAATTATGCTTGCCGTAAAATGAGATGCAAAAATCGGCGCTTGCACGTAGAAACGGTTAAAATTATCGACAAATATATGCTTGAGTCAATGGCTTGAAGAGTGGATGATAATCTTGAAAAATTTAAAATCCCAGTTCCGTTCCCGTTGAAAATGAGAGGGGACGCCTCTGCGGAGGACTTACTCGCGCCGAGGATTCTGGTCCCGGCTATCGAAAGGTGGTGCAGTAATCGATTAAATATATATGATAATCGCATCATATAACTTCACTCTAAAAGCGCCAAACAAAATTGAGGGGGAACGCAATCTGTGCACACGTGCCGCAAACGCGTCGCTCGGTTGTGCCGTCTGCTTTCACTGACTCGTTGTGTCACCTGGTAACAGCGGCGTCAAACACAACTCTTGGCGCGAAATCTTCGTCTGTGTCGACGCTAAACTTTTCAACCTTGGGTGTTGCTTTCATATATTGCAGAAATGGAAGTACGCTATGGAATTTCACGAGGTTCCATGCGTCACTAAAACACACCTTTGATGAATGTTTGCGCTTTCTACGGACAGGTGCCGAAGTTTCCAGATCATTTACCGCACATCCTCTTTATCTAATCATATCGTGCTAACATTCAATTGCTAATAATTTTAAAGTGGAATTCTCTGTCTAGGTAGAAAAAGCCAAAACTCACAAGTAACACGAAGAAGCGACAATCAGTGACGTCATCAGCGTGGCTGTGTCACGTGGCCACCGGTCTGTTGGGTCATGGCACCATGTCACGTGACGACCCTATGACGTATACTTCGTACAAGAGTTTTTTTTTGTGACTGTATTGCGACAGAAACGGGTCAGGCTCTTAATATTATAGGTTTCAAACTAATGCTGCCTGTTTTGTACAATCCAGATGGAATTACAAGGGACAGTTCGGGCGTCGTGCTCTCCGTGGTTCCCGGCAACGACACAGGGTACGCACCGATTTTTTTTTTCATTATCTCGCAGTATTCTTTAAAATAGATATTGGTTATTCATGCATGGGTTTTAATGCATTCTTTGATGTCCTGACATATTCTGAATGACTAATAAAAGAAACATCGAGGTGAGCAAAAACATTATATATATTCATGGTCCATCAAGTTGCGTGAAGCACAAGAAACAATTTAATATGAGTATAACAACATGCACACTCCGTAAATATTTATCTCTCTCTCTCTCTCTCTCTCTCTCTCTCTCTCTATATATATATATATATATATATATATATATATATATATATATATATATATATATTTATATATATATATATATATATTTATATATATATACATATATATATGTATGTTGAAAATAGATCAAACCGGTCGAGTACCAGCGAAGAAGAGGTGATCAGCAGAATGTCAAGCCTGCAAACAAGATCGGGGCCTGCGCTCGTGGACGGCGAGCATGGAGCTCGTTCCCTTTTTTTATTACCAATTTTTTTTTCGCATCGAACCCACGTCGGGAATTAAAGCTCTTCAGTTTTGTGAAGCTACCGCAGTTCCTGGGTCTTCATATCAACAATTTGGTGCCGAAACCCGGGAATCAAAGTCCGGGACAACACACGAGAAGACTCGGCAGCGCAGTGGATCCCCATGGAAAGACTGAAGATAAAAGAACGACCCGACGGGCGCAAAACACAAAGCTCATCAACGAGGCAAGTGCTCTCTTGCAAAATCAAGATTCAACGATTAGCCAGATTGCCACCGTAGCCGAAAGATTGCGCGCCAATAACGATGAGTTCAGGAGGTTGAACGAAGAGTTTGAGGGACACATACCGGATGGTTCGTTCGAAACCAAATTTCAGGCCGTCGTCCAATACGAAGATGAAGCGACTGCCACCATCAGTGCCCTCTAATGCAGAAAAGATCTCCCAGACCAGATATCGCCTCGAGGGGCCTCTAGGAAACCTAGTCGTCACCCAAACGACGCCCAAGGCAGCAGACAAGCTGGAACTAGGTTACCGAAGCTCACCATTACGCCATTCAAGGTTGAAATATCAAAGTGGTCAGCGTTCTGGGAACAGTCCGATGAAACGATTCACAAGAGCCCCAGTCTGTCCACCAGCGAAAAGTTCGGCTACCTTGGAATGTACTTATGCGGAAAAGCGGAAGCAGCTGTGGCTGGATTACCAAGGACAGAGACTTGCTACGCGGATGCGATTGAGATCCTCAATCGCCGTTTTGGAGACAAGAAACGATTGGAGCAGGCATATTTTTCCAATCTGAGGCTGATTTCACCTTTCAAGTCAGCCAACGATACCTCAGGTCTACGAACGATGTTCGACCAGGTGGAAATCAATATACGAGGCCTCCAGACATTGGGTGTAAGTAAGTCAAGTTTTCCGTCGATGCTCTGCGGTATTTTGATGCGAGCTCTTCCACGCGACATCGTCGTGAACTACCACAGAACCGCTCATTTGACTGCGGCGACTGCCATACCTGGCCCCAGCAGTCAGCCTGACCTCTCAGAACTGGATCGACTACTTGATTTTCTATCTGTCGAGGTCGAAAGTCGGGAAAAGGGCGAGTTTAAGATCCCAGAAAAGAAGAACACAAAGACCACGAGCTATGAGGACAACATACCTCGACGTGAATTGTCTAGACCGACCTCATAGGTGCTCTACAACAGCCCCTCACCACATAAAACGAGATGTTGTTTTCTGCAACAGAACAAGACATAGTTCTGCAGACTGTTCTTCCTCTCTTCCCCTGGACCAGAAGAAACAGCGTTTGACAAAAGAGATGAGATGCTTCAGACGCACTCTCAGTGGCCATCGAGCAAGAGACTGCAGACGAAAGATCAGCTGTGCCACATGCGGCGGAAAGCACGCTAAGTCCATGTGTGACCCGACACGAATAAAAGCTAAAGAAGGTAAATCTGACCCCCAAAACAGCATGACGGTTTGTACTACATCAGTCCATTGGGAAATCAGAAAGTCTGGAGTGGTACTTCTGCAAACTTTCCGGGCTTGGGCTGTCAGCGCTACCTTATGTAGGTATGTTAGAGGTGTGATCGACGGAGGCAGCCAACAGACGTTTGTCACCGAGGATCTGTCAAGACACCTTCAGCTTAAGTGCGTTGGTCACACCAAAATGGCGCTTAAAGGGGCGGTGCAACGATATTCAATTGGAATGTTTTTCACTTTACACGAGCTTACTGGCACTAGTGGGACTCAAGGATACTCGCACGTAGCGCCACTGACAGAGAATCTCCTTTGCTGCGCTGTAATTTCGAGGACAAAACCGACTGTTTTCATTCAATCTCTCCTTCGCAAAACCTGGTGACGTAGCTCGGCGGTAGCAGTACCACCCAGTGACGATATTTGAATGCGGCTCATAGATTGGACCCGAGCATGGCGTGGACACTCGATTTGGGCTCGTGATAATCGATAGCTCGAGAAGCATTCGGGTAGTGTCCTGGGTCCAATCGCTGCAATGACGACAACTGCCGAACTATAACAATGTCTGGAACTCAGCGCGTGTCCTGTGCCTTGCCAACCCCAGCGCATGGCTATGATCAACATTGGCGGCATATAATCGGCTCCAGATCACGTGACCGCTTGTTCTTGCTGCGAGTTGAGGGGGTGAACTCTGCTCGTTTTTTTTATTTTTTTTTCTGTGACTTCGATTGCGTGTGGTGAAAAACGAAAGGGTATTTCACAGGTCATTAACGTCAGGGATCCGTTCTAAGCGGTATTTGCGCAAAATACAAAAATCGTTGCATCGCCCCTTTAACACGTTTGCGTGTGCTTCAACTCAAGAGTGCAAGAAACGTCGTGTAGTGGAGATCGACGGAGGTAGCCAACAGACGTTTGCACCGAGGATCTGTCAACACACCTTCAGCTTAAGTGCGTTGGTCACACCAAGATGGCGCTTAACGCGTTTGCTTGGGCTTAAACTCAAGAGTGTAAGAAACGTCGATGCAAGATCGAAGCGATCGAGATCCCAGTGATATGTCAAGACATATCTACGTTAACGACGGATTCAGTCTTTGTAGCTGACATGGAGAAACATGGAGAGTTGATTGCCGATCGCCTCATGTTTTCAGTGGTTGCCACACAACGAGGCATCAGTATTTTGATTGGCTCTGACCAAATGTGGGGCTTTGTGACTGGTGAAGCCACTCGGAGTAAGACCTGTAGCACCCTTGTTGCATTAAATACCAAGCTTGGTTGGACTTTCCAAGGACGGACATCCATTGTGAAGTCGCAAGAAACCCACTCGAGCTCGGTCGTCTGTGTCCTGCAGATCACGGGTACAGAACAAGTTGAAGGCGCTCTCCGATCATTCTGGGAGTTAGAAAGCCAGGGAATCACAGATTCAGAAGACCAGAAGTCCGAAACAAGCCAAGTGATGCGCCATCTTGAGCAGAACATTCGCCGGTCTGGCACACAGTACGAAGTGGCATTACCGTGGAAGGACAGTATAGGTGTCCTTAAGGACAACAAACAAGTAGCGATGACGAGACTTCGGAAGCTGGTAGGCCGACTCTACAGAACTGACTCTCTAATCCTTCATTACGACGAAGCTATCGGAGAGTATTTGGTAGCGGGTCACGCTGAAGTGGTACCGAACGAGATAACTGGTGAAGAAGGCAGACTATTTTACATGCCGCATCGAGAAGTCATCAGAGAAAATGTACTGGCGACACGACTTCGAGTTTTTTTTCGATGCATCCTCGCACGCAGCTGGCTGCAAGTCTCTGAACGAATGTTTAGAGAAAGGAGACAACCTCTATCAAGACCTTCTTTGAATTTTGCTGCGATTTCGGGTGAGCCGCTTCGCCATAACCTCAGACATCCAGAAGGCATTTCTTCAAATATGTAAAACAGAAAAAGACCGAGATGCATTCCGTTTTCTCTGGTTTCAAGCTCTACCGTCTTCGACCTTTAAAGATGAAGAGGTACAGACGTGGAGGATGACGAGGGTTTCTTTTGGTGCAACCTGTAGTCCATTTCTTCTGACGACTACGATCCTCCAACACCCGAAAATTCTGCCGACTGAAAAGGAGAAACTGGCTGACGTACTTCGTAACTCCTTCTACATGGACGACTTGGTTACTGGCACAGCTACCGAGGAGGAAGCCATCAAGTTGTACCAAGACGCCAAATCTATTATGCAGAACTCCAAAAGTGGACGACGAATTCACAAGCGCTGAGAGATGTGCTACTTCCACAGAAGTCCGCGTTTGTCCGCACTAGATGTCGGGATTGCGCGGACGCTAAAAACCAGGCACGCGTGAAGTGAAGCGTTTGCGATTGCGCCGTACCAACAGCAGCGCCACCACTACAGCATGACGTCAGAGCCGCCTGCGCGTTGGCTTCTAAGATATACATTGCATCGCTGTTCGTGTTGTAAAGCTGTTACGTGAAAAACACATCTATACCCGTTTTCACCTCAAGAACCGAAGTAAAAAAAGTCCGGCTCCTCGCGGAGCATTACTAATTTTCCCTTTTACGAGGAGATTTAATACATATGTAGGTGCATTTTAGATTAGATATATGTTATCTAATCAAGACGTATACATTTCAAACGCCAAAAGGATCGCTTCTTCCTCCGACAACCAAATCTTGTAAGAACTACTTCGCCCGGCGTATGAACAATGCGCAAAACGTCCTTTTTTCTCGAGGTGAAAACGAGTATAGTCTTATTAATGAGTTTAGTGGACGTTCGTGCTTTTCTTACCATAGAGTGAAGAGGAGAGCGGGTGTGTATGACTTCGACACCGGCGGAATGATTCCAGCAAACAGTGATGGTGAATGATACTTCAATTCAGACTGTTATGCGTTTAGTGGAGTTTTCTTGCGACTAGCCGACCAGTGCCTTGCTCTTTCAGGTCAGCTCGAAGCGGCTTGCCGGATCAACGAAAATGTGACTCTCCATCCATTTGCATTTCGTGTTCACACTCACGCCCTTGGTAAGTGTTGGTTATTAGAAAGGTGGAGAACAAGAACGTGAGATTACACGTATAAGTACTGTAGTACTCACCGCAGATTACTGTATACCTAGAATAATACCCAAGGTTAATAGTTTTATTTTCTGAACAGTTAAATGACGCGTCACAAGCATGTGCCCGCAATTCCGTGAGTCTTGTAGCGCAAAGAATGAGCAGTGCAGGAATATTGGCACGTTTTGCACTCTTAAGTATTCGTTCAATTTTCTTTTCTGCACACATTTAGTGCAGCGCAATCGTCTGGAGCTTGTCTTTGCAGTTCAAGTAGTTACGTCTTTTCAATGGCTTCGACGTCTTGCTGCTTCAATTCTCATATTTCTGTACTTGGTTAAATAGTTTCAAGCCTTAATGTCATCTAGTGGATCGAAAAACGGATTCACTTTTGACAAACAAATGACGGTCATAAAACTGTGCTTCATCAGGCACTGTCACATCACCACGTCAATGGCAGATGAGAATTGGTTCTTCGATCACCTTACAATTTTGTCTTGATTTGTGTCAGTCACCATGTTGTGAACATGGTGACGACAGTCTTTAGAGCCTGAACGTCTTTAGAGCCAAACTTGTCTCAAGAGATTGATATAACCTCACTCCGAAATAAACGCATACGCAGCCGTTGTATCTAATTCGTAAGTACTGACGTCTCGAAAGTACAGACCTCGTGTATCATCCGCTTGCTATAGTGCCTTTAAAACTATTCATCAGCCTCAAGAAGGTCGTCACTATAGCTTGGCATAGATGCCATAGGCTGAGATGATGATAATGATCAAGGTTATCAGACTGAATTTCGAAAAAAGGTTTATTTCACAATAAACTTGCCTCGTTTGTACATAGAGAGACACTGTTAACGCGAACAAGCAATCGCCGCTTTAAGGGGGGTGCTGGTCTTTAACTTTGTTTTCGTTTACAGTGCTGACATTTGGCATAGTTTTGAGATAGCTTTAATAGATCCTCAGTGATCAATACATTTCTAGTTTTAATTAGGTCCTCCTTACGGGTCCTTAGCGCACATTTCTTCAGAATGTATCAGAAATGTGTATAGAATTTTATTCACTACGACATGCTTCGTGCGGTGATGCTATTTTTGTTGTTTTATGTGTCATAAAATAATTTTAATTAATTAGTCTCAAAACGATATAGCCTCCCGTTTTGTGCAACTTGATTGCAAATGTGTTTTTTTTTTTACTGATGTAATATTAAATCAGGCTTAAAATATCATCACCGCACAAAACATGTCTTGGTAAATGCAATTATATAAAAGTTTCTGATATCTTCTGAAGAATTTTACGCTAACGACCCGTAAGGAGGACGTAATTAAAATTACAAATTTGTTGATAACCAAGGATCTAGTAAAGCTATCTCAAAACTAGTTGCTTATTTGAAATGATCACTGAGAAATACATCAGTATGCCAAATTTCAGCACGATAAACGATATGAAAAAAAAGTTAAAGACCAGCATCCCCCCTTAAAGCGGTGATTCCTTGTTCGCGCTAACAGTGTCTATCTCTGTACAAACGTGGCAAGTTTATTATGAAATAAACCCTTTTTAAATTATTGTGCGTACTCTATGTAAAAAACATGTGTCAGGCATGACCAAAACAGAATGACAGCTTTTAACCCTTTAAGTGTTTTATCAGCCGAATTCTGTAAACAAACCATCATGTTACGTTCCAGCGCCCGATTTCAGCGTTATATCTTACAGAGTCATATCACTAAGACGTTCACAAGCCCATAACACCCGTAGGAACGTAGTTATGTCAGGGTGCCATATGACATAATCACGTTTCGTGACTTTGCGAGTCACACTGCCATGGCGTCACGTGACGTCACGTGATGACATGGCATTCTGCGAGTCACAAGATCACGTGATCTCCTGACATTGCGTGAACCACACACAAAACATCTGTCCAGATACTTGTAACTCTGATTTTTATTCTAAGAATCAAAAGGGTATCACTAAAACTACCAGTCGTATGAAAATTCTTTATTTAGGCCACAAACCTAAGCAGTAAACATGATCACCATCAATAGTGGCTTTCGGAATAAAATCCGTAAAATGCAGACATTGTGTTAGCGCTTATAAAGTCACACATTGTATGTAAGTATCGAGTTGAGGAGTTCGCACGTTATTTTAAGAAAAATTTGGGACTCACAGTAATTTAATACGCATTTTTTATGTTTACAGGAAAGGCAGTAACTGGTTACGTTGTTAGAAATGGGAACTGGACTAACGTTGGTAAACATGATCCTCTCAAACCACAGGCAAGCTCTTATAATTTTTTTTCGTCAGCATGCACATATGTGTTAAAAATCCCAGTAGGTGTGCTGATTTCTACTGTGGCTAGTTTAATTTAATTATATCGCCACTGCGATGATAAATTTGGCGTCTCATGCCTACGGACTTTTTTCATTTTGGTTGTCTCCTAGCGTGGGCTTGAAAGTGTTTTTGCGTTCTGTGTGGTCCTAAATATTCTGCTCAGTGGTCCTCGCGCTTATTAAAAGCTTATTGCTTGGGCGAACTATAGCGAGCAGTTTTAACTTGAGTGTGGTATTTAAATTTGTTGTCTGGTTTGCATTTGTTTCGAGCGGCGATGCTCGCTTCTGAGATTGAAGATGAATGAAGACATTCAGTGAAATAGAGATCGCTGGGTCCTTTGGGATTCTCGGAGCTCGCCACGTTTGACAGGCATTGACTGGTGCCTCTTGGCTCTAACACTTGACTTGTACTTTGCGTTGCGATGTTTTAAATTAACTTTGGCGATTATGTCGTTGATGTAGTTTTATGTAATCAAGCTGATAGTGAGCCACACATATGTTTAAGAACAGTTGAGTCTAGAAGTGCAATCATCCCCATTGCTTGTTTTGGTGATTTCGAAAATTGGAAAAGCTTGAGAATATCGATAACGGTATTAGTGCTTCGACGGATATGCATGGCACCTTCATTTTAAGAGCATAAAGCGCTTCACGTAACAACTGTTTTTAAATCGATGACCTATTTTTCCAGATGTTTTATCCTGCGAAGAAAGGCTTGATAATTGAGAAGGGAGATATTCTGGTAGGTACTACACATTCAACATAATTAGTTAAATACAATTAATCTCAGTAGTTAATCGTTAATATCAGGACCATCTGAGATGAAAACCTAATAAACTAAGTTGCTCATGATCAGGAAGCAAACAGACATGTTTCAAAATTGACCTTCAATAACCCATAAAATATCGTCTTTTTTTAATTCAGACTGAATGAAGAAGAGGCTTGTCCTCAAGTATGAACACAATCAAAGCACGTTAATTATTGTGTTCGCTTAAATTTGTCATTTGATTTACTGCTGTTGGTGAGCCCTTTTATTACGCTGTGCAACCTATTCCTGGAGTCCTGCATACCTGCAAATTATTTGCGAATATCCTCGGGAATCTGCGATGTAGCTGGTGAATACAGTTAAACATTAATTAAATATTGCAGATAGGGAATTTTATGCAAATATGTTTTTAAATAGACCCAGGTTTAATGTAGTCTCCACCTTGGAAGTATACATACGTATATACTGAAATCCATCACGCTGTAGTTACCCAGGCTAAAAATAAATAGCAACTTTATCTCCATTTCTCATGGTGAAGGGTAAGAGGGAAAAAGGTACAGTGTGCAGCTTGACTATAGTCCTCGGACCGCTACAATGGTCAGCGGTAAGCGTACAGAAAAAGCACAAAACACAACATTCACGTAAATAAAGAACTGAAATTCCCTTATGTACAAAAAGTAAAACTAACTGAAAATATACAGAATCACTGCGCCAAAGTTACGAAAAGCGAAAACATTATAGTCCCGCGGGAGAAATGTTTTGAGTAATGTTTCTACGACGTATAGGACGACGTCGAGGACGACGTTCTAGAGATCGACGCCATGTACGGCGTCTAGGATGACCTCTACGACGTCGAGGAGGACGTCAAAGACGGTGTCTAGGACGACGCCGAGGACGATCTCTCGGATGACGTCTAGGACGACGTCGAGAGCGACGTCAAGAACGGCGTTTAGGACGGCGTCGAGGATGATGTCCTAGAGGACGACATCAAGAACGACGTCCAAAACGACTTCTAGGACGACCTTAAGGACGACGTCTAGGATGACGTCGAGAACGACGCATAGAAGGCGACGTCTAGAACGAAGTCGTGAACGACGCCTAGAGGAGGACAGTTAAAGAGATGCTGAACCGAAAATCGAATTTCAGAAAACAACGCAGAATCGATAGGCGGGACGCTACAGAGCCCAAAACGTCACTCATAAAGCGGTATCTCCAACGGATCGGCGTATTTTTGTAAAAGAAGAGCGCTCTCGCACAAGGCCGAAAAGGCGCGTGACCTCGCCATTCTCATTTCCTCCTCTTTTCGCTTTGACTCCGCGAGGCCGCGGAGAGAAAAGGGAGCGAGGCCATTTTTCCTCATTCTCAACTCTTCTGCGATAAGATGACATCCACATTCTTCCTCATTCGCTCCCTTATTTTTCAGAAATACGGCCATCCGCTCGAGATATGGCTATATGAGTGATATTCCGTGGTTTATGGCGCCCTGTTGAACACTTCTGCAAGCTTATTTGTGAAATTCGAATTTCGGTTCAGCATCCCTTAAAGGAGGCTGTGGCGCATTTTCGTGGGCGGCCACGTTTGCATGCGAAAGCCGCCTTAGATGTAGACGCCGCTGCCGATGTCGAGGCCGTCGATGTAGCCGCGGTCGCCTCACAGTCCATCGCACGAAGCACTCAACGAGCACAGATGAAGTCCGAAGCGCAGCTTTTGCACACGGCGTTCTGGCGGTGACATCACGCTCACGCACTCCAGCGTGAGCGGCGCGTGCTTGATGACGTATTTTTATGGCCACCTTTCGGGCGCAACGACGCCGCTTTTTCGCGTAATGGCACAAGTAACGTCCTCCTAAAGGTCTAGGACGACCTCTAGGACGACCTCTACACTCTAAAGAAAAGCCCGTGCGTCTGCTTTCTCGTACAACACTCGGAGAGCCAATCACCGCAACTTACGGAGGCAGCTCAGCGAATGACAATGCCGAAACATATGTTTAGACCAAAAAAACGCACTCTGAGTTGTGACATTAAGCAATGCAAGCGTGACGTTTTGCATTGCCTAATGTCACAACTCAGACTGCGTTTTTTTGTTTTAAACATATGTTTCGGCATTGTCAATCGCTGAGCTGCCTCCGTAAGTGGCGGTGATTGGCTCTCCGAGTGTTGTGCGTGAAAGTAGACGCACAAACCTTTTTTAGAGTGTCGTCCTTGAGCATACGATTGAGAGGCGCGTGCTGCTCAATCGCATATTTATGGCCATATACGGCACTTTTTCGCTCAATGGGACAAGTAAGGCCTTAAAAAAACAATATGTCAAACACAAACATGTATGCGCGAATATTCATAGGCTTCTCAAAAGCTTTTGATCGTGTTCCCCATAACAGATTAATACTTAAGCTCCTCCATCTAAACGTCAGTAGTAACCTTGTCTCGTGGATTCGGGCCTTCCTGTCTCACGCACTCAATCTGTGATTGTCGATGATGTCACCTCCTCTACACTGAATGTCATCTCCGGCGTCCCTCAGGGTTCAGTTCTTGGCCCACTTCTTTCCTAATTTATAGAAACGACATTACTTCTTCCCTCTCTTCCACCGTGAGATTGTATGCTGACCACCTTGTGCTCTATCGCAAAATTTCTTCCATCAATGATTGCATAATTCTACAAAACGATCTCGAAAAATTAACGACCTGGTGTGAAACTTGGCTCATGAGGATTAATCTGGATAAATCTAAAATTATGTTGTTCTCCAGATCAAAAAAATAAAGTCACTTACACTTACTCTATTTCATCTTGTGAACTAGAACGTGTAGCCACATTTAAATATCTAGGAGTGTTCCTTTCTGCAGACTTATCATGGAAGTGACACGTCGACTATATCAGCTCTAAAGCAAATAGAACGTTAGGATTTTTAAGACGACATCTTTATCTCGCAGACCCATATGTCAAACGTTTAGCATACACTACGTTAGTTCGGACGAAACTGGAATACAAGTCCAACGTATAGAATCCTCATCAATTGTATCTCATTAACCAACTCGAAGCTGTCCAAAATCGCGCCACTCGTTTTATTACTCACGATTATTCTCAAAAAAAGCATTTCCTGTTTAAAACAGTCCATATCTCTCCATACACTCGACACTCGTAGAAAAATCGAAAGGCTCTCTTTTATGCACAGACTATACTACAACCCATGGTCACCAAAAACATTTATTTTCCCGGCTCATCATATTTCCTCTCGCCTAGATTATCCATGTAAAGTCGAACCCATTTTCTCTAGAACTAACGCCTACAAATACTCACTTCTCCCTCTATGCATTTCTGAATGGAATAGCATGCCCTCAAGCCTGGTGACGATACGTGACCATAACCATTTTACGCAGGAGCTTGTTAAGTTGTTTGAGTAATCTCTGTATAATGATGCTTTCTCATTGTTCTCATTCAATGTTTTCCCCAATTTTTGTGAATTTGATGTACCCCCCTTATGTAATGCCTCACATTGAGGCCCCTCAGGTAATAAAATGAAATGAAATGAAATGAAATGAAATCTTTAAAGATTAGGCTCACAAAGTCAATATTAGTAACAAACAAAAAATAATACTTAGCAAGCATGGGAAAGTAATCATTTGGGAGTCTTAATTGGTTGTTGAACTCCCTGATGTGATGTATAGGATGCTCGTCTCGTTAAATTGTTCTTATATAGGAAAATGCTTTGTTTAATTTTAATTGAAAGAAATGTTGCGTTTGCTTAGCTCTACATTTTGTAGCATTCGGCACAATATAACGTTCTGCTTACAGAAAACGATCTGTTGATAGCCCCATTGCCCCCTTTTCATTGAGGACCCCTAATAGTTTTTAATCCGACACTATATATAGTTTGACATGAGTAATGCTTTCGGTAGAACTTATTGTCTCTAAGGTTGGTTGCATCATTGTTTTTGCACAATGCCGAAATATTTAAAGATCCGCGATATGTGGCAATTAGCAATGGGAAGGTTTAGTTCGGGCAAACACACGTGCATTCAAAACGTTGCTAAAGTCTTAAATGTAAAAATGAAAATTATCCCACGCAAAATTTGGCAAACGCGACTAGAACTAAAGCCAGAGTTTGAGGATGCAAATGCGAAATCGGGATTCTCGGGTCGAATACGGATGTCCGAAATTGTTATTTGCACAGAATTCTATGTTACATCATTCTGTTAACAAAAAAGTTGAACAAAGTGAATTTTTATACGGACGTACTTAAAATTTTAAAATACCTAACTTTTAAAACTTCAAATATTCATTAAATTGTCTTTCAAAAAAGCCAATAGGAACAATTTCTTGAAATGTGAAAGCTGTCTTATAATACTTGTTCGACTTTCACACCTAGGCTCCTTCCAACGTACCAGTTAGCGCATATCTTTGTGATGCCATTATTTACTCTTTCTTTATAATATATAGGAAAAATATAAACATTGCTCATTCTGTTTTTATTTTTTTCAGGCTGTGCGTTGCACGTTGAAGAACTTCAGAAACAGAGATACTTATGTTGGGTGAGGTTATTTACAAGCTGTGTCAACATGTTTGACTGCAGCACAACCACTGCTTTGAAAACTTTGCTGTGTTTTCTATTTTCACCTTCAATTACATTTGGACAAATGACACGGTGCATCGTATGCGCATTTACATGGTACGAATTGCAAGCACGAATGGGTATAGTAACCTTAACAAAACGCGTGCATTGCAAATCATGTGACCTGGATGACACCGTGTACAGTATTTCTCAAATTTACTGTGGCAATGAATTTAAACGATATGATTATTAGTGCAAGTTTATAAAATTAAGGCATACTTTAAATATTATGTCACGTGATAAAGTTAGAAAACCAAATTTGATTCATACATGATTTGGTAAATCAAGGTCGCCTTCTCTATACATTTCGATTAATATTGTAAGACAAACCTTTGTGTAAACATCGGTGTTAAAATCTCGGCTCCGTTATCTCAAATGTTTCACAAGCAGATACGTAAAGGCTGGCTAACACATTTTCGTTTGAGTATGGTCTAGCACGTGGCGCTCGCGTCTAACCGCCTAGGACGAGAGCACACACCGGCGCCATTTATCTGGTATGAATGTTTTTCACTATTTGGTGCGAAACCTTCCTGGACGCATCTGTTTCGCACTATTTGCGAAGTAATATCTACGCACTATCTATAATTAAGGGTCACTTATAAACATGCTCAGAGTTGCTTCAAACAAACCGTGAAAGAATTATGCGTAAAATATACGAAGATCGAAGTGCTCCCAGGACTATCCGATAGATGGCACCATTCAGTGTATTCTCTCTTCGTGAGCGGTCGCAGGCGGTAGCAACGCAGTTGATCACGCGCAAAAATAAATGTGTGAATCACAATTTGCTAACATTAATCACATTACCTTGTTCCTAATTGTGCCAGCTGCCTTTCTTTTACGTTTCAAAGTATTCAAACTGCTGCCGTTTCTTTGAAGTTGCTGTGTATCGAAAGGGTATAATGTTCACGATCTCATTACCTTTGACGAAAATAATCCCTGGAGAAGGGGAACAAAGGACAAACACAAATCTTCAAACACAGCTAGGTGACCCGTGAGCGACCGAAAAAAATCCGCCTGGTCCGCTCACCAGTCACCTAGCTGTGTTTGGAGATTTGTGTTTGTCCTTTGTCCCTCTTGTTCCCCTTCTCCAGGGATTATTTTCGTCATTCTTGTCCAGCTCGCTTGCACCTTTGAATTTAATTGCATTATAATCATTACCTTTGTGCGCAGCCCTACGTCGGAAGATGAGATGTGCAACTTCTACTTGATGTACTACACGGATGGAGACAAGATTCTAGAAGACAACTTGTGCTACTCCAAAGGATCCCCTACTTACTATTGGAAGACAGATCCGATGCTGAAAGACCACGTCACTCCTGCAATCGATGAAGATGCCAGCACTCTCGATTGATGTAACACCCTCGGTGTCCGCGTTTGGGTGAAACCACCGATGCCATCTGAGCCAGTGAGAAATGTCGATTGGCAATGCCCAACTGCTAAAAAGGGCTGCCGAAATATGCTAGCCTAAAAGTAGGAACTACCACGTTTATTCCTGACAATATTGAATGTCCTAATTCTGCAAGTCGCAAGTATAAAAACCGAATAATATTAAACATTTGTATACGTATGGATGAGCTGTGCCTCGAGTCACTGAGAGCCTAAAAATCGCAGAGCACGGCCAGTTCTCGAAGTTTCTTTAGCGTTCCCAGCCAATCAGGTTGCGGCATTGGTCATTGAGAAGATTGAAGAACCAATTACGAAGTAAGCAGGGTGAACATGAAAGGTCATGGCCTGCGTTTCTTATGCCGGTAGTGACTACAGTATCAAGCAATTGAAATATTGAAGTTGAAGGAATCTTTTCATTTCAATTTTATTTCTATCTTACTGGTATTTTTTTTTTTCGAGAGCAAAAATAATGTGCTGGCATGATGATAGCCTCCAGTATGTCACAAGTATATATTTTACGATAAAAAAAAAATATATCCTGACCGTTATGCTCCCCGGCGTTTTGCTAAACAAATATAAGAAAAAAATCGAAGTTATAGCAAGTAGGCAGGCGAGTTGTTTAAGGATGGACATAGGAACCCTCGAGCGAGGGGACGAAAAAGGGACGGACGTACATTAAACTCCGACTCGAAACTCGAAGTTTTCTGTCTGTCTGTCCGTCCCTTTTTTGTCCACTCGCTCCAGGGTTACTATGTCCATTTAAATCGTATGTTGCATTTTATTTCGAAATTTCGCATTACGTAAATAATTGCTGGGCTGTAGTCCTTGTGGGCGATCCAGCAAACTTAAAATAATTACTGACTTTCAGACATCCATAAAGTAGATACTTCTGGTAGAGGAAACTCGTTAACTCAAAGGAAGAAGCGGATCCTTTGTTTGCAGCTACGGCCAGAACCGCTCCTTTCTTGAAGAATCAAGCCACGGCTGTGTCCCGGCCCGAAGTAGAGTGCACTCGGATGATTTCCCCCCCCCCCCTCCCCCCCGCCCCCCCCCTCCCCCTTCTTAGTATTTGCTGTTTGGGGGGAACCCATGGCGCTCCTAAAAAGCGAAACAAGAGTATTCAAATGAAGTGGACGGGTCTCATCTGAACTAAGCCAACACCATCCAGAATAGTGAAGGCCTCCGAACGCCCGACTCTTCCTCCATGGAACGTAATCACGGTCGAATGGCGCCAACTCAGCAATGAACCACTTCCATAAACCCGTCACCGCTCGCGGTGCATTTTGGAAACCTGTGGGCCGGGAGCGGAGCGCGTATGAATTTTGCTTTCCACTGATTCCCACAATGCATAACGTGGCATTACGCCGCGATGAGGCGCTTCGAGTTTTGGAATAAGTATATAGAACCCGAGCCCGATGCCGATCATCCTTCGGCCCGTTCCCAGCCCAGCACTCACACGGCACTCGTATCAAAACTGGGTGTTCGCTCGATCTCGCTGTGATGACATCGAATTGCACAGGCTTTGATTATTTCAGGTGGCGTTGATTAAGCCGACCCAGCTGGACCCGCCGACTGGACCCACTTTAAACAGACCGCGAAAATTCGCCACTCGTTGTATGACTGCGATTTAGTGCAAAGAGGCCCGTAGGTGTTAGAATTTACGTATCGAGATTTCAATGAGAGGCCCTAAGAAAAACGTCAAAAAATAATAACTTCTTTTTTGTATTTGTTCTACCTATGAATTCCGTCTGCAAATGATTCACGTCTGACTGGCGCAAATGCCGACAGATGGCGGAACCGGTCCTGAAAGTGCATCTGTACACTACTACTGTATAACCAAGAGAGCCACATAAACTTTTTTTTTCTTACTGGCTTTGTGTTTATCCGATGAAGGTGTCGAACCGAACCCGAATCTGAACCGAAAACTTGTCCAAAACCGTTACGTTACTCCAAACTTGGATAAAACCAAAACCGAAATTGAACATTTGACATCGAACCCGAACCCTGACCCAAACCATAACTTCAAGTGACGGTTACCAGTTTACTCGGTGACAGGCTACTACCGGTGTTACACGGGCACCCTTAACCGCAGTTAACTCACTTTTAACTGCTGTTAGGCGATACCACAGTTACCGCACTATACTTTCGGATAGATCTTTCAGAGGACGTGAAAAAAATTGGGTTGTGTGTATGTTTATACAGACTAGAACTTGGTCTGCCTCCAAGGGCGACGAGTCTCCCAGCTGTAGATGAGCAATTTAGCCACTGCAGTAAAACCGCTAGCCTGGGGTCTTTAACGTGCATCACGCAGTAGTGATACACGACCGCACGCCGGGACGATGCTCATCCAGATCGAAACGGGCAGGGGCGGGGATTGAACCCAGTATCCTGGGTTCTGCAGCGCGAGCTTTCGTTTTTCGTGCTCCGAGCTGGAAAAGACGTGAAGAGTGTGTGTGCACTGCCTAAATGGGTGCTCAAGGTGATCACGCGCACGTGCGCCCATAGCTTTGACTGCATAGCCGCAGAATGTTGCAAGCAAGTATAGGAAGTATTCACTGGCGGCCATAGCTGTGTGCGCGACTGCTGAGCGCGTGCTGATGGCTAGCTTCACAGTTATTTTGTAACGTGCATTCCGCACCCTCAAGATTGCCGGTCTTAGCAGCCTGTTAATGTAGGCTAGTTCTGAGCATGCGCTCTAGACAGCACCCACAAATATGGCGCCCAGTGAATACTAACCAGGGTATAAGAATTCAGTGAGCGCTCCGCGCTCATCTGAAGCTTTCTGCCTTTGGTAACACTTCGCCACACGCGCACCAGAAGCCCGATGAAAGGCAAGCGTTGCGTGCTGAAGGGGAGCTTACACCGAATTCTTAACACCGCTCGCATGAGACGTCATTCGCGGCTATGACAGTATTTCATGCAGCGCGAGCGTTTGGTTGGCCGTGTTAGTTTCACACCGCAGATGTTGTAGTTCGAAGAACCCAGTAAGTATAAATAACCGTTAGTACCCAGCAATGGCGACACTTGCAAGCTATGAATAGAAAACGTTTAAACGACAGCGAAGGTTTTGTGCCGCCTGCGTGCGATGCGCCCGTTTTTGATCGGTGGTGACGCAACGGCAGTTTTGTTTTCGCAGCGACGTCGTCAGCGGCGAAGTATCGTTTAATCGTCCTCACTAATAAAATACGCATAACAAAAATATGTAAGGGTAAGTCAAATGTTTCCAGTCGTTTCAAGGGCGGGACTACATTCAGATTTTCGCCAGAAGGATATCCCCGGGATGACATGCTCATGAGCAGAAACCTCACGAATTAAATGCTTTCGATCAATGAATGCATAAAGAAATTCATGTTGTTGTTTTTTGACGATCGAGGGAGTTCGTTTTCTACAACTTGGTATGGAGTGTCAGCCTCAAGGAAACGAATGAAAAAAAACAACAAAGTATTTCTTTTATATTGCCGCGTGCATGACCCAGAGGGAACGTTACTTCATACTTTTAGAAGGCGCCGACACATTGACGCTCACTGCGGCTTTCTCGACGCTCATTTTTTCTCTTTTTGTGATACAAGTTCGCCGATTAAACCTTTATTTTTAGGTTTACGTTTGTCTATTCGTTTTCATCCGCGACAATATTGACACCATTGTGCCCTTAAAAGAAGGTAGCTAGTTTCGCACATTTCTTTGTTTTAATGAATTTATAAAGGGGATACATCAGAAACAATCACGGGTTCCATGCTGCGAGACCTACGACAGCCAAGACCCTGCACAGACTACACCCAATCGCACAACACAGGATTTGTCACACTAATTTTATCGGGTAAATTTTTTTGTTAGATTTAGGGATAAAATTTATTCGCTAAATGTTACTTAGTGCCTGCGCAGTAACGCTTATTTCAGTAAACGGTACTTCTCATCCGACGGCGCCCCCTGGCGTCCGTGATAGATCTGAGGCCGACTTAGCAAGTAATCCGTTACATGTAACGGATTAGTTAACTAATAGGTTACTTTTTAAATTAATTTTGTAATTGCCACGTTACTTTTATGCGGCAGAAATTTGTAATGTAATTTCGCTACTAAACATGGGTAACGAATTTGATTTAATTATTAAAAGAAAACCTGAGACTGGGACAAATAAAAAAACGGACGGCACGTTTTTTATTTGTTCCAGTCTCAGGTTTCCATTCGCCTGCGTACTTTCTCTCTTTGCTTTAATTACTCGGTACTTTTTTAAATATATAAACATGATACAGAAACTAAAGCAATATGCGCCGGCAATTAAGTCGAAAAGAAAACACGATTTTTTGTATGACCGGTCACTAGAACCACTAGAAAAACGTGAAATTCATACGCAAATATACAAAAAACAGAGATCAACGAGACAACGCCGAGTATGCTATGCCTCTTTCCATCGACTTCCATTGTGTTTTTTCTTCTTCTCCTGCGTATGAGAAATGGAAAGTAATGTTGCAGAACATTTCTGAAATCGTCAAAATTGTTTCTATCGTTTTCTTGATAAGTGTGCGGAAAAAAGTAACGTAAAAGTAATTCGTAACGTAATGAGTAAAGTAATCCGTTAGTTTTCAGCCAAAGTAATTTGAAACGGTAATTTATTACATTTGGGGCTTGGTAACGTTTGAGTGTAATCCATTACATTTTTCAAGTAACGGGCACAAGTCTCTGCCGATGTAGTCTATCTTCGATACCGATTTTATTAGAGAGAAATCTGCCACGCAAAAATTTAATGCTTAGTTTTTTTAGGATGCTTAGAGCCCATTAATTGAGTTACGACCATACATAGACTGTCATAGAAAGTGGTTTAGTGCCCCTTTAAGGACGCTCAAAGCACGCTGGAATGACATCCATCAGCCATCCCTTGTGATTGTCATATTTTGTGAAACCATGTTGCAGTCATCGTCATATATTTTTCTCCTTTGAGAACAAACCAGTCAAACAGATGTAGCACACAAACAAACTGTACGTGCCGACACCGAGACCCTACCACGTCCATGGAGCTGTGTCATACCGCTTACAAAATGGAGTCGTTCGTACATTTTGCCTTGGTGATAGGTACTTTCTTCATTCTCACCGCCATTCATTTTCGACCTTTCATTCCCGGTGCTCAGCTAGTGCAGGAAACTATTGGGCAAAACTTGGGGCTTGCTATACACCTTTTCTACGTGGGCGCCGCCATCTTCAATTGTGGCACTTCCGGTATGCGTGAAAACGTCTCTTTCTTCTCCCCTCGACAGTAGAACGTGTTAACATTTTAATTGCAACCATCAGTCGTTCTTGTAATGACCCTTATATACTTTTTTACTTGTTCGGGGTTGTAATCTCTTGCTTTTTTTTTTTTCGGAACGCATACCGGATATGGGGACGACGTGGCTGGGTGCGAGGCTAAACGAAAAAGGTGTATAGTCGGTGACGGGTTAAAAGGTCATTGCAACAATTTCTGTATGTTCAGTAAATACAGCTTCGAATTATTCATTGACATTCATAGCCGATCAAACAAGCGTTGTTGTTGTTGTTTTTTCTCTACACATTGGCAGTCGCAGAACATTTTTGAGAAAGGTGAACAGCACTTACACACTCAAGTGGCAACCAGAACGAACGGCCACGTGATCTGGAACCGATTAAAAGCCGCCAATGTTTAACATGGCCACGCTCGGGGGTTGGAAAGCACATGGCACGCGCCGAATTCCACGCACTGCTAAGGTTCGGCTATTCCAGTCGTCGCAGCGATAAGGCACGAGCCACCAGCCGAAATCATGGGGAGGCATTGATTGTCACGAGCCTAGATCGAATGCCCACGCAGTGCTCGCGTCCACTGCATTTGAGCCGTATCTATAGACCTTTCCAATGTTTACAAAATCACAGTCCAGCGTGCGATCTTCACAGCCCAGCACGTGCGTGTTCGTCGCTTCGGAAAGCGAGCGAAGCACGCGCCATACGCACGAACGCTCAAAATGGCACCGGCCAAAAGCTCGTTTTTGGAAAGGTCTATAGACATTTTCTTTAACTGCGCCGCCATCTTGATAATTGCGGCGCCGACGACGCCGTCTAGTGGTTTAGAAAAAAAAATACCGGCTAGTTCTGGCAGCACAGCTATCTGGGTAGGCAACGGTGTGGGTATGGGGGGAACTTGGCTAGACTTGGCTATGGTGGGCTGCAATAACTTGGTTGGAGCTTGTCCGGTTGAATCCAGCTGGCTACTCACAGGCCATCACCTTGCCTCCTCGAGAGAACGACGACGAAGACGGTGGGGTGTTTTGATTGAGTTTCCACAACGAAGTATATATGAGCAGTTTAATGAAGTCTATGCAGGTAAGCTCTCGACATTTGATAGCTCCATCTTGAGTGGTGGCATGTAGACTTTTTCATATCTTTCACATACCATGGGGCTTGCAGTGATAACCTAATTGGACCACCCGCACCGGGAATTAAAATCGGTCCTCTTGTCGTAGACGAAGTGGTCGTGAGCTTAAACGTGACGTTGAGTCTGATGCGAATCTCCCGCGATTCAAGCTCGCAATCGACTGACTTCATAAATAAGGATTCTTGGGGAAAATGCGAAGCTGGGGGGCTATGTTGCGCTTTTTGGACTCCCAGGGGACTAGGGAGAGGGAAGTGACGTCAACAACGCAGCAAATGCAGATTGGATGTTGATTTTGTTTTCTTCTGTCAACATCCAATCTGCGTTTCTCTAGTCGTTGACGTCACTTCCCTCTTCCAAGTCTCCTGGGAGTCCAAAAAGCGCAACATAGCACCCCAATCTGCGTTTCTCTAGTCGTTGACGTCACTTCCCTCTTCCAAGTCTCCTGGGAGTCCAAAAAGCGCAACATAGCACCCCTGGATAACCATGCAGCCACACTCGCGCTGCAGCTTCTTGTGCTCATGGCACACTTTCTGCTATTGTTCTTATGCTTTTTAAACTTATTTATCCATCCGACTACCACGCAGTGGTAGCCAGACAACCGTAGATTTTCGGAAATTGCAGCACGGTAAAAAGGAGCACTCGGAACTACCCCATGCACGACGTCCGTTTTTAAGCCTTTTCGCCCATACCCTTGGCGGTTGCATACCCTGTGTCAGCGGGCAATCCAAAAATGCACCAGGTCGAGGGTACGTCAGTTACTGGCTGGTTTGAGGTTATGCGAAAAAGGTCTATAATGTCGTCACATACGGGGATCGCCAAAAGGCTTCATGACGAAACCCCGAGGATTGCTTCCTTGCCGTTGTCCCCGCAACATCGTCATCCGAGCTCTTTCTTGCAAAGGAGAGACTGAAAGACAACTTCAGCGTCTATCCTTCAAATTCCACCCACGACGAAGACGCTTCTCGGTCAGTGGCGTTCCGTTTGAGTATTCACACGGGTTCCCCCACTGGTGCAGGCGAACTTGCGAAACGCGAGAAACATTCCTACCCAGCATCGTTGCATGGCCCCTGCGGAGCGGAAGTTCGTCCGCTTCTTGCGCGGGGGTTGCAATGATGTCAAAATGCCGAACCCTTATTGGCTGATTAAAAAAATAGGGGGTAGACCTCGAGGCGTCTAGCATTGAGGTCTACCCACTATCCTTTCAGTCAAAGCCAATCGGAGCTCGGCGTTGTTCTGACGTCACCGCAAATCTTGAGCAAGAAGCAGACGACTCGCTCTCTGCAAACACCGGCTATGTTCCAAATCTTGCTCGAGTAACCTGTCTCCTACGTCAGCGGGTAATATCACGTGACATCGCGAGTAAACGATCCGAGACTCGATTTTGGAACGGCCGAGATAATTGACTCCGTACGTGTGATGTCACGGGTCCAAACAATCCGTTGCTAGGGTCGCTGTTATGGACAAATACATGTGGCTAGGTTTCGTTATGAAAACCCGACCGTTCAAAAATCAGGAGTAGGATTTAAACTTCTAAAAATCACAAATATAGAAAGCTTGAATGTCATCTATGTTTCGACAGAAGTGTGCCAGTAATCGCTTGTTTCTTAAATATTTACGACAGTAACTTCCGGTCCTCAAGATGCCTGCAGCAGATGACGAATGCAAGAAGTATGCCGTCTGCCACACGCCCGCCTGCCAAGCCGGCGCCGGCGTCTGAATCGATATTCTGATATTGCATTTGTTTGAAATCTAATGAGTTTCAGGCTGTTATAAGAATTCATAGTGGGGTGCGATGCAAAATATGTTTTATCGAAAGTTCGGCCGTCGATCGAGATAATCGTCTGCTAAAAGATCGCATTGCACCCGTGAGAAAAGCACTTCAGGCGATCGGCTAAGATCCCAAATTTTGTATGCCGACTCGCGCTATGGGAAGGTGCTTCGTACCTGGTTGCAACCATCGCGTGGAGAAAGATTCTTGCAGTTTCTTCAGATTTAGGCAAGACCCCAAAGCGCGAAAGAACTGAATAAAGAACATAAGGTGAGTTTATTACAGATTGTACTAGCACCGCGGGTTCGATGGAGATCTTCACAAAAAGAGTACATCCACGGAATTTGATGTATACCAAGGAAAAAAAAAAAAGCAAAATACTGCGAAATCGCGATAGACATGCAATTTTTTAATAACCCGATAACCTCAATAATAATAATAACAAACGACTTACTTCGACGGCGTACAATTTGTTTTACATGCTGGCCTGCACTACGCCGGTAATGCACTTCAGGTCGTCGTCGAAACTGATCTGCATGACGTGGTTTGATTTTACGGCATTTTCACCCCTCTGAACTAAGCTGGGTTCTTCACAGAAAAAAACGCACATTCTGGTGGCCTCTACGGACACGGCGATGCACTTGTTTTTGTCGCACGTTTACCGGCGCAATTCGATGAAGACGCTCACTGCAACAGAGGCCAAAAAATATATCGTGTCGTCTGCTACCAAAACAAAGCGGAGCGTGATACTTCAGAAGTGGCTCTCATCGTTGCAATACGACATTGAGACGACAAGATCATATTCATAATTAGATATCAAGAATTTATGTTGCTTACAAAAAAATTATTTACTTACTTGTAAGAAAAAATCTAGCCTAATGTGGAGTCTCCATGCATTAGTCCATAGCAACGTCCTTAGCAGCGGTTTGTTTGGACCAACGTTACTAGGTTACCTCAGTTGTGGAACTCCCGCGAAGGGGGGTACCCCCCTCACTCACTTCAATCCGCCTGCCGTCGTTCGAAGCGCCATCTATATTTTCGTTTCATAACTGTGCGTTCCAAAGAGCACAGCTAAAGCGCCAAATGGCGATCACAACGCCGCCATTTCTCCCGCAGCGGTCACTCGAGGAAGTGCATGTGACATCTATTTTGGCTTCGATCGGCCATTTCGAAGCCGAAACATTTCGAAGCCGAAACGAAACAATATTAATTGTGCCGCAAAACCTTGCAGACTAAGGATTTTAGAAAACATCACGCGCCCCTCATTTTGTACTAAAGTCCAATAAAAGTTACTACAAAAAGAGTTTTTTTTCCGTTGGTTTTTACGTTTCTAGTAACGTTGTAACGTACGTATCCCGATTCAGTTACCAAAGCAGTCGACTGGCGGCGCGTCGAGCGACGCCAGGCGGGTCGTGGTGAGTGAGGGGGTGTACTGTTCGTGCATGCAGCGTCTATGAGCAGTTCCGTAACTGAGCTAATCTAATAACGTTGGTTTGGACCAACGTTACTAGAACCACTCAGTTGGGAAACTACCATAGAGCCTGCTTTAAGAAAGTGGCTTCGTTCCGTACTCGAGAACCGAGCTAATGGCGATCGCAACGCCGCCATTTCTCCCGCAGCGTCTACTCCGAGAACTGCACGGCTGCACGTCGAGTCGGGCACGGGCCGGTGGCGCCATCTCGCAGGGCCATCTCGCAGTAGCCATGTAAAACAACTTTGATGTTTCAACTCGTCGCTAAAGGGTGGGGCTGTTATCGTAATTAGCTCGGTCTCGGTGCACGCCAGCGGCCCAGGTTTCAAGGGTGAGTTTCCCAACTGAGGGTTTTAGTAACGTTGGTTTGGACCCAGACGCCATGTTGTGACGTAGTCACTTACGGTGTCAATCACTTGGATACTAGGCGGATCGGCTTCGTCTTGGACTACGGCAAAAAGAAAACACAGCAGCGACGGCAGAAAATGGCAGACGATCTTTTTTGATCATGGAGAAAGCACTCGAAGAGACAATTTTAATGACTACGCGGTGTTTTCTTAAGTGGCTCCACCGGCTCCTTTTGCTCACCTTCCTTTTGGGCTGTATATTGAGATCAAAGTTAAGTATTCTTTTCACTTAGACATCAAAAATTTGATTTTATTAATCAGCGCAATCGCTGTAAATCTAGTCCAGGTGCCCTAAACGCGTATGTTCCTCGCATCGTAATATGCATTTTGCAGAAATCGCTTCCACACGGTGTAGCGGTACAACGCAGGGAGCTTTCTCAATAGGGATATGTAACTTATGTTCGCTTTGACGCGAATATGATTACAAAATCACAAAGAAAACTTACAAATTGCAACTCCAGCGAAATGGACGCCACCAAGCGGGAAAACCGGGAACCAGCCGGAACAGGTCGCTTTGCGCCCCTCCGCGTCTCTGGCGGCTTTCGCGGACACGTGTTGTCGGCGCGGTGGCGAACAATGTAATTTGATGAAGGTGCGAAATATTTCTTAAGTTTGCCTGAGTGTTCTTTAGTGTGGTGAAGCCTCAGTAGATTGTTTCCTTCCATCACGTGTTTGAAAGCCCGTTTACTCCACAACACACGGACGCGTGCTTTTGATTTCTTGGATGGCGAGGAATCACGGAAAAACGTTTTGATTCCTTGTCTCTCTCGAAACACATTCAAAGTGACGACTACTTGGTAACTGATAAGTGGTTTCTTTATAGGATGTAGAACAGTGGACTGAGGACGACAGACGAGGTGTTTACTGGAGGGAACACCAATGTTGCAGTCAAATGAATGGGAAGATTCGATAGCTGCTTTTCTTGAGTTTAGTTGTGTTCCATTAGCTTCAAGATTGAGCCACCCACGCCGGTCGGTGCGTTGGCTATTCATCTTGGCTTTTTTTCGCCAAAAAAGCCTATGGACCACACCGAAGGAGTTGGGCTGATTTCGCAATCACTTGATTCCGGAAAACCTGCTCGCTGCATTAATGAGGAAAATTGTCTGCTTTCAAAAGGTGGGGGACGCGTCTCGCAAAGTTAGAAGCTGTCACGACATTATGATCTATCGCGCCTCCAATATTTATATTATACCTCCGTCGAAGACAGCAGCAATATTGTCACGGATGACAAGTGATGAGGCGTCGAATAAATGAAGAAACTAAACGTTTAATGGGGCGAACTTGTGCCCAAAACAAAAACAGAGAAAGGCTAGCGTCGCAGGCGTCGATGTCGGCGAAACAGCAGGATCGAGCGCTGGGACGAGACTGACTGCGGCTCGCCAGGCGGAGCCCCTTATGTACCCGCGTGGGTTTCTGGAATAATCGGCGTAAAACGTTCGACGCGTAGAACATTCGGACCTCGAACAAGCAACAGGATTCTCGAATTTACCAGAACACTACATTTAGGTATAACAAAAGATACGTCGCTCCCAGGAATCGAACCCTGGCTTTTCGCGTGGGAGGCAGGCACAATAACCGTTAGGTCACGTGCGCGCTGCCTACTCGGCCAGCTGCGCGCGCGGCAATATATGTCTATATTGCTCAGGTTGCCCGGCCACCAAAAATACTCAATTTCTCCGTTCAGGATTCGAAGTCAAGTTCAATGCAGAAAGGCTCTGCGTGGATCTCCGATGAAGACTCTCTTCAGTTTGTCCGCATTCGTCTCCGTGCTGCCGACTAGAATCATTTGGCTGAGTTTAAGTAGTATCTCTCTCTGTCAAATATACTTTTATTCAGCAGTTCACCTAATAGCTAGTCAACTAAATTCATATTTCAACCCGAAGTATGTACTAATATCGCTTTAGTGCGACATAGTACAGAATATAATCCATAACCCGCATATTTGTCAAAATGACTTCTCGATTGCTACTAAAACCTGAATTGAATTACGAGTATCAGCTGCTTAGTGGGGTGCCAGCGGGTTAACATGCTTCTTGGCTCAAGAAGCGCTTGCCTAATTTTCGTAATTTTCCTGCAGCCTGTGTTGTTGACTGAGCAGACCACTGGAGCTGTTTCTTAAACGCGGATACGCACGAAACCTTGATTTCGCGGACAGATAAGTCGCATGTTCGAGGCATGCGAGTTAGCTGAAAATTACTCTCGGTGGAACAATTCTGTAGTCATCGCCGCTTTCCTTAGCTGATCAAAACTGATTAGAGTCTATTACCGTTTCACCAGAGCCCATAGTTTCGGTTTTGAACAAAATCTCCAAAACAAAAGTTTGACGTGAAAAGAACAAAAAACACCGGGAAAACAAAACTATGCTCTGCAAGTTTATGTGCACCGGCTACACTTAACCGTCGCAGTTCAAATACCTATAAAATAAGGCATTAAACGAAACAAAAATCTGTAAAATTGAATTCAGGCGGCCCGGCCGAGCCGACACGACCTGTTCCCAGTCGCCATGTTTGTTTGGTGGCGGCGCCCCCTATAGGTCGCTAGAATCGCAAATAGGCAATTTCCTGGGGAGGGAGATAGGGAGGGGTTGTAGACTGATAATATACCTAAAATCTCCGAAGTTTTCACTGCTTTACAAGCGTTATCCTTTTATTACACGCACTCTGGAGAAAAACAATGTTTCCACATCATCTACTGCCCACGTAGCACCCAATGTCGTGCGAACATTCTCTGGGTGTTCTGAATGTAGAAGGAACGTTAAAACACCATTCGGAACGTTCTAGAAACGTTCGTATGCGAACATTCCCTACAAGGTAAGCTGCTCAACATTCTAGGAACGTTCGTTGGCGAAAATTTGTATGCACAATGTTCTCGGAACATTTCGCTTGCGAACATTCCTAGAATTTTCGCAGGTGAAGCCAACTTTACGGAGCTCTCACGCAGCCTGTGGTTCGAAACACCATCCACTATATGCCACTTTGTGCCAGAACTATGCAAATTAAGTGGCGTTTCTGGAAACTTAGCATAAGGGATCAGTTTTATCTTATATGAGTCTACCGAGGAATGTGATATTAGGTGTAGGAGAAAAGCAATGGTTTTCAAAACTTGATAATGAACTTGACACTCCCTGCGTATGTAGAGGTGCAGTTTTGAATAGACCCGATTTTTATCATGTGGGTTACAAAACTTTGAAAACGGCTATATCCTGCAGTTAAATGTGGGGTGCCATGTGTATCTGTTCTTAAGCTCGGAGTGAGTAATCGGTTATGTATGCATCATATTTCGAATGAAAGAAGTTGACAAGTGTCAGATAGGAGTAAATTGTCGTTAGTACATGCTCAGGCTAGTGCGCTTGGCAAGCGGGAATCTTGTTCCTGCGCCTTGTAATATATATTTTGATTAAAAATATTGATCGCCCTGTGAGGAGCTTTACCACATCCATATATGTAGTATGGCTCATTGGTGCTGCGGCGAGATGTTTCGGTGGCGCCATCGTTTGGTTACCTTTATTGACGTCATTACCTTGTGAACAACAAGTTCGATGGTGTTTCGTGGAAGCCTGAAATCATAGCGCTCTCCGTCTAAATTGAAGTTCTGACATTCCTCTTACTTCCGTCGATCATACATCCTTTGCTGACGTCATAGTCTGCATTTGGCCAATTGTGGTTTTTCTTCTTTTCTTCAGAACAGATACCTGAAACTACCATAAGCATTATTCCATGAATGTTGATTTACTGTTCTGAGAATGTTCTGCAAACATTAGTCTGCTTTTCAAAACATTCTTAGAATGTTGTGAATGTTTAATCAATGTTCTTTCAACGTTCTGCAAACATTTCGTGGAGAATGTTCCCCAGGTGTGATGGATAAGTCTCTATGCTACGTTCTAAGAGCATTTAGAGAACGTTCCCAGATACATTCGCAAACGTACAGAGAACGTAGCAAATGTTCTTGCTAATGTTCTTGGAATGTTCTTCAATTTTTTCTGTGCTACTTGGGTGCGTTCATATATTTTGAGCTTTGAACGTGATAATACGGCATTCCCTCCAATGCCAAGGACGAGAATGCGGAGAAGATCCGGTTTACGCTCGCACTCTGATAATAGCAAGTATACCTTCCCGGTGAAGGTGCACGGTCTGGATGTGACGCAGTCGATTCTTGCGTTAAAAACAGCAAATTGCAATAACCACACATAAAGGGCTGCATCTAATTCTTTGTCATTTCGAACGTCCGCCACCAAAGCTAACGGAGCAAACGAGCTTTGACGGCTGTCGGCGCAGAAAGCAGACGACAAACAGATCACGTGACGTATTTGCTCAATTTGATCCGACGTTACCCTTCATGGGGGAGAGTAGCGTGAGTTCTGACAACCCGCTTCAGGAACGTGAGTTCTGACGTCATCGAGTAAGCGCGAGTGAATTCTGAAACGCCACGGTATGCGAAACCTTTACTCCAAAGTCGGATTGAGTAAATTTTCGAACACAGCCACCGACTAAGTAATATGACGACACGCCCCTGCTTTGACACCGCTGTCGGCACTGCGCACGCGCAGACGCTGTTACTATCATATTATCGTGTATTTAGTCTTTTTAAGAGCTGTATGTGCCTCACGCGCGCGAACCTGGTTTGTGGGCAAAGATGGGTTTGTTTGTCCGTTTGTCAACGCCACATTGGTGTACAAGAACCCTTTTAGTCACCGACAACTTCAGAAACGAAGGGCGTGTCGAGTCCCACGCATCTCATTATAGCTCCTTGGCCAATTAGATTGCGGCATGAGCCGATAAGAGCGCCGAAGGACCAATCGCGAAGCGGGAGGCGTGAATTAGCCTAATAAGCCACGCCCCGGGTTTCTTAATCGTAGGGGTACTATGGTGGCGAGCTCTGTCACCCACGGTAGGCTTTTTCGGCTTCTTTGCGTTCATGTGTTTTAAAAGGGTAATCTGCGCTCTGCAGGTATGTTCGACATGGTACGTCCGAATGAGTCGTACGCAACTAGTACGGGTACATATCCGGCCTAGTTGTGTCGTAGTCCGGGTGCCGCGAATGACGAGGTGACGAAACAAAGAATAACTGAGGAAACTGAAACGTGTAATGGGGAAAACTTGCGCCCAAAACAAAAAGCTCGAGGTACATCTAAGCACTTCTTATGAGTCGTGAATGCGAAAGAAAGCATGCAAGCCGCTCGTCCTCTCCCTTTTTCGTCTGCTGCGTACTTTTCGTCGCCGGTCAGCGCGCGTGCTCTGCTGGGTGACCTTGGACGCTGCGTGTTAACGGCGCGCTGATGGACACCCAGCGCCATGGGGTGAGCGGTCGTGGAAACTGACGAGCGCAGCGGCCAATGGGAGCCCCGTCGACGCGCGCCGGCCAATGGAACCGAAGGCGAAATCGCGGAAACTAGGTGCCGTTTTCGAGCTTCAACTGATGACGTCAGCTCGCTCCATGGGACAGTTAATGCTTTCGCATTAAAAGGGGACAGAAGATAACAACTGAGCGTTCGCGGGCGTCGAAGTCGGCGTAACAGCAGGATCGAACGCTGGGGCGAGACTGACTCCGGCTTGCCACGCGGAGCACCTTTTGTAGCCGCGTGGGTTTCTGGAACATTCGGCCTAGAACGTTCGGCGCGTAGAACATTCGTAACTCGATCAGACGAGAAAGTTCTTGAATTTGCGAGAACTTCACTTAAGAAAGAATAAATAAAGGAACATTGCGCTCCTTGGTATCGAACCCAGATCCTCCGCGCGACAGCCAAGCACGGTAACCATTCGGCCACGTTTTTTTTTTTTATTGCCTGTTTTGACAATAAAATATTCACACACAATGTTAAAATCACATACACGGTGGATAGTACGCGTGCATGAACTAAAAGTTTTACGTTCTCCAGTACATCCAGAGTTGGCATCCAGTCAGGTGGGCACTCTAAAGAGGAATAGACAAATTTTAGTCTGGAGGCAGATTCTATCAAATTCAACCTTACTGGGCGCACGTTCACATAGGTATGCCTTACAGCCATTCTGTTTCGTCATATTGCATGCAGGTTCAGGAGTGTGACAAGATCTGCCGGAATTTCGTTATTTTTCTCCACGGGAAGGAACCGGAAGGAACCTAGTACAATGTGGCGTTAACGGAAAATGTTTTTAATAGCCCGCTGGAGGACGTCTCAGAGCAGTAAAGCGTCCTAGCAGTCTAGGCAATACGTGTTCGATAGTTTCCGGCCTTTTACACAAAACAAAAAACAGTCAATACCCCATAGAACAAAAATATTTTTTGGTGAAGTCACCTTTTCACAGGCAGGCAGTTCGTGTGTAACTTAGAGAAAAATGTTTTTATGCACGGTGCGATTGACATCTTTTTGACTCTGGACAAAACGACTTGCCCTGTACCTGCATAAAACAGAACGCGGTACACAGGCATAGGAAATACACTCTCAATAATATCCCACGTTAAACGCTATCGCGAAACGCTCGACAAATACTCCTGGGAGAAACGCACGGTTAGAAAACGGTAGGCATCAATGACTTCACGAAGAAAACTACTAAACCTGCGTTGCTCGTGACAACACGAAGAAACAACAAATATAAATAAGTACTCGGGCAGTCTGTTTTGAATTACAGCACAAAGGGAAGTGTTTGATTGCTCTCTAAAAAACATCAAACGCGAAACAACTTTCTTTACAAACACATGAGGCAATGGCAGTATCCCCTTGCAAACGCGAAAAAAAAAGAACAAATTATCACCACGCACACTTTCGCATTCAGACTGTCAGATAAACACAGCAAACACCCGGTGCAACTTCTGTACGTTTAATGTAGAGCACGCCAAAACCTGAAGAGCATACCAAAATTTCGCCAGTAAAAAGATATTCCACATAGTCGCACGCGTGAAAATTGGCATATCCCACCTTCTCCATTTACTAGCCTTCTCGCGTGTCTCCTCAACTACCGAAATACAGTACGCATTGCAGTTTTTGTAATGCTGCAGTGGAACACCCAAATACCTGGTCGGCGTCGACGTAAAATTTATGCCTTGAAAGACATCGGGTTTAGTAGCCCGTGTTCTATGCCAAAGGCCACAACACTTCTGCCAATTGACAGCCGCGCCAGTCACTTCGCAATAGTCCTTCGCCTTGCGTACTGCCTCGACAATACTTGACCAGCTACGAGGTGTTTATATTTCTTGTAAAAGCCGGCAGTCAGCCCATCTGTCTGATCCTTGCGAAACGAAGCAACATCATCCGCGTAAGCGAGCAGTTTGAGTTTTGTATTTTGAAGTGTAAACCCTCTAATGAGACTGTTCTTCATTACGCTCCTGCAAAAAGTCTCAAAATAAATGCTAAACGGTAACGACGACAACGGACATCCTTGTTTGACTGGTAACTCGGCGCTAATGCACGGTGTTGGTTTGCCGTTAACAACGACCAGTGTAGTACATCTAGTGTATATCATCTGAACGAAACTAAGAATAATTTTGCTGACTTCAACATGTTCCAGTATTTTATAGTGCATGATGTTGCACACGGTCAAAAGCCTTTTCCACATTCATCTGGAGCATGGCTACCTGATCTAGTTCATCATCACGCAATTTTAATACACTTCTTGCTGTGTAAACATTTAACAAAATGGACCGTCCTTTAATACCACTCGTTTGGTACTCTCCTACTATGTCACCAATGACAGTTTGTAATCGCCGAGCTAAAACTTCCCGTGTTACTTTGTAGTCGACGTTCGCTAATGCTATCGGCCGATAGTTTCGGATATGTTTCTTAACTTTTGCTCGTCGTCTTCTTTGGGAATCAGTACAGTGTGCGTGCTTAGAAACGAAGGCGGCAACGTTTTTGTTTCGTACGCCTCAATTAATACAGCATGAAGATGACCAGCTACGAGGTGTTCATGTTTCTTGTAAAAGCCGGCAGTCAGCCCATCGGGCCCCGGATAGTTTTTTTGACGCCAGTTCGTCAATTGCTCGCTCGATCTCGGCCACACTTATAGGCTCTTCAAGCCATTCCTTTATCTCGTCGCTGAGGCGTGGCATTACCGCGAGATACTCTTCAAGTCGTGAGTCACTGCCGTGATCCTGCCGCCGGAAGAGATTACTGTAGTAATCAGTAAATGATTTTTCTATAGCTTCGGGACGCCTGCTCAGCACGCCGTCGAGTTCTATTTCAAATATGTTTTTCTTCTTTACGTATTGTGCTTCTGCACTTAATGCCCGTTTGATTGGCTGCTCGCCCAAAATGTATTTTTCAGCTCGAGCTTGAACAAGAGCTCCTTTATACTTTTCTACTTCTAATTCGGCAATTTTATTTTAACTGTCTTAAAGGAGCTCTGCAACAATTTCAGTGCTTTGCTTAAATAATTTGGGAGTTGGTGTCTCGACCTTTCTGAAGTAAAGAACAAAAGTCCGTCTTTGCCCACATGTCCTAATTTTTATTTTAAAAATGGACAAAGATTGAGGTTTTCGGCACCTCTCAACTCCTTCACCATCTTCAGAGTCACGTGCGTTGTGACGTCAATGGGGGTCGCGCGGGATTCTGGTGAAGCTCTCTCTCTAGAGCCATCAGTGAGCAGCGAGAACTCATCCGCTCGCGACCGCGTGACCACATGCTGGCGCAGCGGGAATAATATAGTGAAAGGAGGAAAGTCTCATCCGGGTCCGGCCATCCCCTTCCGGCTCTGCCCCCCTTCCCCTCCGGCTTCTGGCGCTTGTTCGCGGTAGCAGATAGAGCTGACGGTTTTGTGGACCTAGGATAGATGGCGCCACTAAAACTCCGTATAATAAAAGTTTTGTCGATGATACCAGGTTTTCGACGCATATATATTTATGTTTGTATGACAAGACTGATAGAAAAGTTACTTTTTATCGAGCAGGTATTCGCACAACTTGCTATCTTTCTACAAGACTTCCATTGACGTCATGCCGCGTGGTTCTCAGGGCCGCCGCTCGCGGCTGAAGGTCGGAAAATATCCTCGCGATTACGCGGCGGAATCGCAGCATTGCGAAGAAAGGAAATGTGTTGTCTGTCTTTTGTGACAAGATAAACAATCTCAAAAGTAGAAGATGCCAGTTAAAATTGTTGCACAGCTACTCCTTTAAGCTGATCCGCCAACCTTCCTTGATTTTCGCGTTTAAGTTTACATAACCTTTGAAGGTCTGTGAGAAGCAGATTTTCCTCGGCTTTGTTTCAGTGTGTAAGGTGCTGGAGCGGTCCAAGGCACATAATTTAAATTCATATTTAAACGGTTCCCATCTTTCGCTCGCGGTACTATTCTCATCAGTCATTTCGCTGAACAATAAGTCGATCTACTCATTAAACACATCATCCTGGAGAAGTTTGTTTGTTAAGCTTCCATAGTTTCCATCGGAAGCTGCGTTTCTTTTATATTTCTCGCCGAAAATAAAAGAGACCAAGGCATGTTCGGAAAAAAACACTGGTAAGACATCGTAGTCGTCAAAGCCAGTTAAAACATTAATGGACGCATACAACCGGTCAAGGCGAGCATGGCTTGAGGACTGAAAATGCGTACACCATACACTTTCGGTACGCCTTCGGAAATTAGCAACATCCTGTAGCATAAACTCTGTTGTCATCCCTTCTAAAACTATTGTGCTACTATCGCGTTGACGATGTTGAGTGGATCGGTTCCGTCCGTCGCATACACAATTGAAGCCACCCAACAGAACGATCTTCTGTGACAGAGTAAATAAGAATAGATGCACTCAAAAAACACTTTTCTTGCATTCGAGTCATTCGGTGCATATATGTTAATTATCCTGTACCGAACAGTAATAATAACACAATCACATATAACAAACCACCCTTCACTGTCGGCAATGGCAGTGCGTTCAACGATTTCTTTAGAAACAACATACACCCCCAGACATTCGATTTGCGCGCGATACGCAAACTTCATAATAATGTAAAAAAGGAGCCAGTAGGCGTGCAGTCTCTTCGTAAGGGCTAGTTCGGGGCCGCATCAGCCGGCCGGCTTGCCCGGGCCTCTGGGTTCAGGCACGAAGCTCGGGGAAGGACGTGGGCCCTCTTTTTCTGTGGCGCAGTCTTCACTGGTGGTTTAGATTGGTTTGATTCGTTGCCAACCTTTGGAGTGTCCCAGTCCTGCTCACGCGGCCGTTTTGAGGCAAGCGCACAGGCATCGACCATGTGGACTTCATTGCCTTGCTGCCCCTCAGTCACTTTCATCGACACATCTTTCGTCACCACAACATCTACCCTTGTCGTCGCCTCGTCCTTCCTGGCTGACGCCACGTGAAGATTCGCTGCGGTGGCGGCGTCAGTCGTCTTGAGCGGGTGCTCCGACCCTGGTGCGTCAACTTTCTTCAAGGCTCCGCACTCACAGGCGTCCCGGTTGAGGGAACCTCCCCCTTGATTGTCTCCTCCGCATCCGCCTCGTCGATGCGGTGCTCAGCGTTGGCCTGACCAGCTCCGGGGCCCGTTCCCGCAGCGTAGGCCTTGACGCAGTGGGCGGCGTCGTGACCAATCCGATAGCAGAACTGGCACTTCGGCACCCGGCAGTAGCGGCGGATGTGAACGTTCCGCTCGCAGCGCAAGCAGATGGTGCCCTGCCTGGCGCACTGACGAGCACTTGCCCTCCGAAAATATGCAGCTTTGTCCAACCCACTTTGTCAAACCCGAGCCCAGGGTTGAGCCGGATGACGGCCGTGCGCGTCATCGACCCGCAGTTCATGACGCCCTGCACCCGCCACTTCTCGGTTCCCATTTCGGTCACCGTGCCGTGAGGGGCGAGGGCGGTTTTCACCTCGTCATCGGGGACGTGGTACAGGAGCCAGTGGAGCTTGACGCGGGTGTCGCGGTAGCCCGGGTCGACGACGAGGCATCGTCGGCCCTTGACGACGAGGTCGCCCGCCGCTAGGGTCTTCCGCTTACGCTCAGGGGACTTGGAAGTCACAGCCCAGACGTGATTCATCTGGCACGGCCCCGAGGCAAGGACTCCGGGGAGCAGTTCCAGGTGGCCCAGGGCGTCGCGGAAGTCCTCGACACGGTATGGGCGCCCGCGGATGTCAGCGTGCAGAAAGTCGGTATTCAGCACCACATATCCAGTTGGCAGGGGAGGCGGTATAATCTGACAGTCTGAAGTAGAAGCGTCATTTCCTGTCACCACGGCCCGGCTGGGCCGCTATTACCGCTCAGTTAAGTATATGGAAGTCATGCTTATTAATTAAGGTGTTTTCTTTTGTTAGAACTTCCCAGAGCTGCGTCGGCATCGTTTCTTTTTAGCTTTCTTTGTGGGTGTCGGCGTTTTAGAGGGAGCATTTGCGTGAGCAGAGCGGCCGAGCGGACGGAGCGGGTCCCCCGCGGTCGTTAGGAAACGTCTCGGGTTTCGGGAGTCTGCTCGGACGGACCGCGCGACGGCCCGTTCTTGGGGATGTTTGTGGATGTTAACCGAGTGTGCCTGTGTGTAGAAGGTTTTGCCGCTTAGTGTGAATTTGTCGCTCTTTGCCCGATGCAATAATTTAGCGGTTGGCGCCAGCCAGACTGGAAAATTTGCAGAGAACAACCCTACAAGGAATTCGGGTTTGGCGGTTGCGGCGCAAAGTTGACAGCTCGCCGACCATTGGAGAACAGTGTACCACGTGGGAGTGGTAGAATTTGAAAAGATCGGTCGGTTCCTGAGGGGAAAGGAGGCCCATACGCTCTGACGGAGCTCATGATTTACCAACCGATCGCTTACGCTGCCGGAAGAAGAATTTCGGCCACGTACGCGCTCGCTCAGTGACGCGCGTAGCACTATGCTTTTGTGGCGAGTTGATTTGGTTCTTTAATTTTTTGTTGTTGCAGTTTCATTTAAGTTTTGTTGTAAATTATAATTAACTGTTGGGCTAGTTTAATAATCACTGTGAAAACAATTAACGCGACGGAAAAGGTGTAGAGGGAAGATTCTGACCGGACTACCGCCTACTTATGTTGACAATTGCCGACACGTTCTTTTATTCTTGGTTTTCCTGATAATAATAAACTGAGTTGAGGCAATTGATATACGTTTAAACTTTATTCACTCTACATCGTAAATGAAATTTTAAACAAATATAAACGACAATGTTTACAGAAAAAAAAATTAGTTCGTGATCGTACGGTTGGTTCTAGTGAACTTGTATTTATTTATTTTTATTAAGATAGTTGTGTACCTCCCAGCTGCGAATGACGTTTCCGACGCGTAAGCTCTATTCTAGCTCCGAACATAACCGAACAAAGTGTGTCATGAAGTTCACGTACCGGCGAACTTGTTTTAAGCTACACGTAATTAACCCGGAAACGACAGACGACAAACGGGCTCGCACTGTTGAAACGCGTTGTGTGTGTCCCCTTTGTGTCGTCCGTTGTCTCCAGTTTAAATTACCTATGGCAACTGTTTGACAGCTTTTACTGTATGTTGCATTTCTGTCATATTATTGTGTGTTTTGCTTTCTTTTTAAGGGCTGCACCTTTTATCATGCTTCGGCACAGCAGGTCTTTTCTGTAAATGTAAAAAAAAGTGTGTCATTTTTATCGAAACCGCAAAGCTGGACCTGGAGCCTTTGCTAGATGGCTTGCTGTCATATTACAATTATTTTATGTTTGTACTTCTTTTTGTTGTTGTTGTTGTTTTTTTTTTTGCTTTAGACCTAACTCCATCTGGTATAGGCGACGTCCGCAGCTAACAAAGACCTGACAGCGAGCGCTTAGAAAGGCAGTGTACATGTTCTCTTAGCTGCTCGCAGTATATAGTTGTGTAGTTACCGCGTGATATTCGCAGTGAAGTCATCGCATGTACTCTTGAGAGGATGATTTTCTTTCATTTCGTCGCATTGACGGGCACGCTCAACTTCGCGTGGGCTCTTGCCTGCGCGTCATCGGCCACGGAGCTCCCGCTGCTGATGCCGCACGTGCGACCGACTGAGGTGAATATTGCGCTACTATTCTTATCATCGCGTGTTCTTTCCTTTGGACAGAGGGTATAACGTATACTCCTTATTCAGTAACCCCCAGTTCAACGGCTTACTTTACGAAAGGACTCTAGTTTCAACACCCGCGCATAATATCTACACCGGGCTTACAACGTGGAACCTCAACTTTGTTCATAGTAATCTGCTAAATTGTAAACACATTGTGTACGAGAGAAGATTTTGTTACCGAGTAAGTTTGCTTGCATTTGCAAATCCAACCATGATCGTGTTCTTTTTCTTCGTGTCGACGTAAATGCCGGATGCTTTCGTGTTTGCAACAACGTGCTTACATTGTTTTTTGTTTTGTTTTTTTAAAACATCAAACAGTACGGAAGTGTCGTGCTGCTGAGGTGACAGGTTAAAACCACCGTCGCACAGCTCGGACAACGTATACAAGAGACACGGAGTTTCTCCACAGACATGATCACACAACTATATCCGGACACGCCTCAAAAATGTCCGAAGCATGTTTTTTTTTTTTTTTTCATACATAGGTATTTTTTAAACATGTTTGCAGACAGTGTTTTTTATGACCAATATGACAGGATCATGATACAATGAACAAACATGCCTCGGACAAGGTCTGCAAACTGTCATATCATATATTTCCGCTCGCGCAGCTGGCCTAACGGTTATCGTGCTGCCTTCCCACGCGAAAAGCCGAGGTTCCATGCTTGGCGGCGGATACACCCTTTTGTTGTTTCTGTAATGTCGCGTTCTGGTAAATTCGAAAACCTTTTTGTTTTGCTTTTTTGAGGTTAGAATGTTCTAGGCGCCGAACTTTCCACGCCGATTGTTCCAGAAGCCCACGCGTCTACGTAAGGGGCTTCGCGTGGCACGCCGGGGTCAGTCTCTCCCCAGCGCTCGATCTTGCTGTTACGCCGCCAACGACTCCTGCGACGCCAACCTTTATCTATTTTGTTTTGGGAACAGGTTCACCCCATCAAACGTTTCAGTTTCCTCAGTTATCCCTTGTGACGTCAACTCGTCATTCGTGACAATATTCATATTGCATATAATGCACACATGCACATATGCCTCTGTATGATATATTATCGGTGTGGACCAGGGTGTCGAACCGGTCATTATTTTGGTTCGGTTCGGGTTCGGGTTCAGTAGCATTGTATTTTGTTCCGGTTTGGTTCCGGTTTAGGGTAGCGCATATAATATCACTCCGGTTACCGGTTTTAATAAGCGCGAACCGGTTCGAACCGGCTCTTAACTCGACCTTTGAATATTGATCGAGCACTTCCTGCAGCCTTTTCTGAGCACGAGGTACTTGCAATAGACCCTTCCCAATACTACTTTCTCTTCAGGCAGATATGAAATCTCTGCACAGTGACTTGCGCAAAGGACACCATTCATAAGGCAAGGCTATTACTTTTATATTTCCGTTCTTAAGTGAATTATATATAAGCGATCGCCTTTCCATTTTTATGGTGTCTTTTTGCACACGCAGCTGTGCAGTATTTAAAACTCTCCCAGAAGAGGGCGTATTTTCGGGATGGGTCTACAGACCTTTCCAAAAAAGAGCTTCTGGCTCGTGCCATCTTTAGTGTTCGTGCGTATAGCGCGTGCTTTGCTCGCTTTCCGAAGCGACAAACACGCACATGCTGGGCTGTGATTTTGTGAACAGTAAAAAGGTCTCTAGCGATTAGCGTCGAGATGTTTTGGTGGCGCCCTCCTATGGTTCCCCCTTGTGACGTCATTACCTTGCAAACAACAAGTTCAATGGTGTTTGTAAATAGCATGGTGGAAGCTTGAAATCATTGCACTCTCAAAGGAACACTGCCAACACCGTCACAATTAAAGTTCTTTCATTCCTCTTATTTCCGTCGATGATAAACCCTTTCCGACGTCATAGTCAGCGTTCGGCCAATCGTGGAAGGCCGACCACTGCGACGCTTGTGTTCGCTCTCGGGGCTAATTCTTCGTCTCACCTTAGCATGGACTATTGTTAGCCACGCATGCGAAATGCGCGAGCCAGTTGTTTTGGATGACGCCTTGGCGGCTGCACGCGCGCTCGTGCGGCGAGTGCTCCAGTCAGAGCAGTCAAGGCTAGCCGCTCGCGCTTGGAGAGCCTTCGCAGTTAGTCCATACTAAGGTGAGACGAAGTATAGATTGCTTGCCCTCCAAATGTTTTGGTTTGTTTTGTTCTGCACACACGTGTTTTTTTTTTGTTTTTTATACGTGCTACTGTTTTCGGCACCCAGTAAGATGTCACAGCAATGACCCAGAGCGGCTGACAGGGGAACGAGAGGGAACAGATGTGCCGTAAAACACAGAAACAGGGACGTCGAGTGCGCAGTTGAGGTAGATTATCGAATCCCGTTAAGCTGTGGTCTTCTATGTATCGGCCAGACTGGCCGATGTGTCAGTGACCGGGCACGTCAACACGCACGTATAATGAAATGTGACTACATCTTGACAGCGCTTCGGGTTTCCGGCGGAAAAACGCTGTTCTAAAAATCTCGTGGCGATGCTTTGTCTAGTCACTTTTACTTTTAATCGCAAACAACGCTCTATGCAAATGACCCGGTCCGACGGACTCAGATCGGGTCATTTGTTCTTATCAGCCACCGAACAAAGTTCTGGTAATGCCACCACAGCGAACGACGTTTCTCGAATGCTCAGTTGAAGACGATGAAAGAGGACTTCAAACAAAAATGAGAAAATGGTTGAACGGCGACATGCTGGCCTTGCTAGTGTGAAAAACATACAAAAGAAATAAACAGACACATTTACTTCTCACCCCCCCCCCCCCCCCCCACACACACACCACACACCTCCTCCCCCTGGCCCCTTTCCAGGGCGCGGCGCGTCGGCGAATCATCGCCGAGTAACGTTGCCTCCAACAGGCTATGTTTTTTTTTTGTTTTTTTTTAATATATAAGCCTATAAGGTAACACTCCGAGCACATTGAAGAAGGGACTGTTTTTTATTGAAATGGACCACAGGCGACCCTACAAACTATACTGCCGATGCAGCGCGGTACTTGTTCCCCCCTCCTCCAGGGTGTCGCTGCACTCAAGCGGAAGGTCACGTGGTGCGCTATCGGTGCTCGATTGACTAAATGGCTCATCGACTGCAACTACGGTCTATCTTGCGGTCAAATACTCGTAGACGCGTAGGCCTTTGTGCCTACAGTAGCGCAATCCGCTCCGACACTTGGACATTTCGTAGCCAAGCGGCCAAGCGGTGCTTTGAAATCACCACCGCCGCCAGGGTAAGAAACAAAGGAAAGTTGAAGCTCTCCAGACGATGATGTATTTTTTATTACGTATGCAATAAAGGCAAAATGTAAAAATATGTCACAGTGTGTAGGATTAGTCTCGGCAACATAAGAAAAATATACGCCCGCAACTTTTCCCATTTCGACCAATTATTGACACAATTGGCCCTGAACCGTTTTCGTTGAACCGGTAACCGCCACATCAGATTATGGTTTCGTTCCGGTTCGGGTTCAATATGAAGCGTTCGATTTCGGTTTCGGTTTTGTTCCGGTTCGGTAAAAAATAACGGTTTTGATCCGGTTTTCGGTTCGGGTTCGGTTCGGTTCGACACCCTGGTGTGGACCGTGGCTTAAAGGGCCCCTGAAAGGAAAAAAAAAGTTTTTTTTAAAAACAGTCTGGTTGGGACACGCGTGTCAAAAACTAAATTCTACGACACCCCGACATCTGGCGCTTTTTCTGTCTTTCACGTGGCGTTCCAAGCGGCACACGACGGAAAATGCACATCAAGCTGTTCTTGAACACATGTCGCCATCTGTACTTTATACTAAGAAACTACAATTTGTCGTAACTGAATGGGAAAAGTTTGAGGTCTTATAACATTCTTAACGTGTAATATATCAATATGGAAGTTCTGGAAAATGTAATATCGAAGCATGCTTCATAATTTAATGTCTCGTTATTTTGATTAGTTGACGTGATTCCGTTTTTATAGCGCCATAAAAAAATACCATTTTAAACTTTATTTTTTATTTTAAAATATACATTATCTGTACAATTTGTTGCTTACTTTTTTAATTTATTACATCCAACCGAACGCTCACGTAAAATATCGTGGACGATGGGACGTCATAGCTCGAGAAATATTTTTTTCATATTATTGTGTGTTTTGCTTTCTTTTTAAGGGCTGCACCTTTTATCATGCTTCGGCACAGCAGGTCTTTTCTGTAAATGTAAAAAAAAAGTGTGTCATTTTTATCGAAACCGCAAAGCTGGACCTGGAGCCTTCGCTAGATGGCTTGCTGTCATATTACAATTATTTTATGTTTGTACTTCTTTTTGTTGTTGTTGTTTGTTTTTTTTTTGCTTTAGACCTAACTCCATCTGGTATAGGCGACGTCCGCAGCTAACAAAGACCTGACAGCGAGCGCTTAGTAAGGCAGTGTACATGTTCTCTTAGCTGCTCGCAGTATATAGTTGTATAGTTACCGCGTGATATTCGCAGTGAAGTCATCGCGTGTACTCTTGAGAGGATGATTTTCTTTCATTTCGTCGCATTGACGGGCACGCTCAACTTCGCGTGGGCTCTTGCCTGCGCGTCATCGGCCACGGAGCTCCCGCTGCTGATGCCGCACGTGCGACCGACTGAGGTGAATATTGCGCTACTATTCTTATCATCGCGTGTTCTTTCCTTTGGACAGAGGGTATAACGTATACTCCTTATTCAGTAACCCCCAGTTCAACGGCTTACTTTACGAAAGGACTCTAGTTTCAACACCCGCGCATAATATCTACACCGGGCTTACAACGTGGAACCTCAACTTTGTTCATAGTAATCTGCTAAATTGTAAACACATTGTGTACGAGAGAAGATTTTGTTACCGAGTAAGTTTGCTTGCATTTGCAAATCCAACCATGATCGTGTTATTTTTCTTCGTGTCGACGTAAATGCCGGATGCTTTCGTGTTTGCAACAACGTGCTTACATTGTTTTTTGTTTTGTTTTTTAAAACATCAAACGGTACGGAAGTGTCGTGCTGCTGAGGTGACAGGTTAAAACCACCGTCGCACAGCTCGGACATCGTATACAAGAGACACGGAGTTTCTCCACAGACATGATCACACAACTATATCCGGACACGCCTCAAAAATGTCCGAAGCATGTTTTGTTTTTGTTTTTTTCATACATACGTATTCTTTAAACATGTTTGCAGACAGTGTTTTTTATGACCAATATGACAGGATCATGATACAATGAACAAACATGCCTCGGACAATGTCTGCAAATTGGCATATCATATATTTCCGCTCGCGCAGCTGGCCTAACGGTTATCGTGCTGCCTTCCCACGCGAAAAGCCGAGGTTCCATGCTTGGCGGCGGATACACCCTTTTGTTGTTTCTGTAATGTCGCGTTCTGGTAAATTCGAAAACCCCTTTTGCTTTTTCGAGGTTAGAATGTTCTAGGCGCCGAACTTTCTACGCCGATTGTTCCAGAAGCCCACGCGTCTACGTAAGGGGCTTGCGTGGCTTGCCGAGGTCAGTCTCTCCCCAACGCTCGATCTTGCTGTTACGCCGCCAACGACGCCTGCGACGCTAACCTTTATCTATTTTGTTTTGGGAACAGGTACGCCCCATTAAATGTTTCAGTTTCCTCAGTAATTCCTTGTGACCTCACCTCGTCAATCGTGACAATATGCATATTGCATATAATGCATACATGCATATATGCCTTTGTATGATATATTATCGGTGTGGACCGTGGCTTAAGGGTTCACCCGAGCTGCTACCTTATACAGATCGAGCTAACGTGCAGGTTACTGTGGCCAGAGGTGGTTTATGTTTGTTTCATTGGAGGTTGAGGAACTGAAACGTATACCTCATGACTTGAGGCGTGTAATTCACTGCATGCACACACAAAAAAAAAAGCAAATTGAACGCTTGTGTTTACAAAGCGTTAGGTAGATCTGCCTTTGAAGTGTGGCGACACTGGTGTACCCTCTAAAAGATCAGTAGTCTCCAAACTTTTTTTTCTTTTTTCGGGGGGGGGGGGGGGGGGGGATTGGGGTCCGGAATATTGATCTGTCGCAGTCTCGACGGCCGTGGGAAACAGTATAATCATACACGTAGAAAAAACTAAATAAATAAAACCTAGATAAGCATTTGAACACACAAAATAAATCGTAGAGTAATTATTAAACAAAACAAGTGGATTAGTACATATGCTTCAATTGAATATTTAGAATTTGTCGAAATATAACGTTATAACGTTACAGAACACGTGCGGACAAAAGCTAACAAAGCAACAACTCACTTGCCATAAATTAAAGCGCATAGAAACTGTGGCACATGCGCGCATCGTACTAATAAGAGAGATAAAATTAACGCTGACAATATGCACTAGTTGCAACAGATGAAACGTACATTGTAAGCTACGCATACACTCGAAGAAAAAATGACTACCATGTGTAGTCAAAATGGCGTTTTGGAGGCTTTGACAGTACACCAAAGGGCGAGTGACTAGCCTTGGGGCAGAGTGACGAGCCCGAACCGCTGTGGAATGACCACTTTTCTGCGGGTGACGACGCGGGGTGGCGACTTTCGAATTCAATATTCACGTGCAGGCAGTCGTACATGATATTGGTAACTTAGATAATTACAGAAATACTATAAATTATGCTCTTCTTTAGCTTTCGTGATCCTTCAAGATCCGCCAAACTCTCATCTGTTGTGCAATGTGCGTACATTGGTGGAATAAACATTTTGTAAGCGCGAGCAGCAACGCTGGTCCTTGACAGCTGTGGCCATCATAACAACAATGAACGACGTGAGTGCTTACCGAAATGAGGTAAGGATATTCTTTTTGCCGTAATTTATTGTAAAGAATATTTTTTTATTGTCTAGTTGTATATCTGATCGTATTAAACCATTGAGCACTCAGACTGAGGATCGGCAGGGTGAACATCTCAGAGGTATGTGATTGTGTCGCCCGTACTGTTTTCCTCAATCTCAGACTGGTTGAATTTCTGAGCTGCACCCATCGTGGTTGTGATCTCTCGGCTGTTTACGTGCGTAGTGCGTGAACTTTCCAATTCAGTAGCGGGTTGCAGTTCACTGGCAGTGTAGTAATTGGTTTTTACTAGATTGTTGCGTCGTCACGGGCGCTATTTGTGATTTTACAAGCGCCAGCTCAAGCCCGAACTCGCGCCTCTTTTGCCGTTCGTGTTCTTCAATTCTGACGTTCTGCTCTTTGATTCATTAAACCTAAACCTAAATGTCAATCACCTCTGCCTCGTCACCCGTCAGGGCATCCCGTAGTCCTGCCGCTCTACCGGCCCTTTCTGGATGTCTGCTGCTGCCAAGTAGCAGCCTGATTGTCGAACCACCAACATCGTCGCCTTTCCACCAGAGAATCACTACATTTCGGTTCGTCAGCTACCACTACATTTTGGTGCGTCTGCCGCTACTACGTTTTGGTGCGTCAGCCGAGCCTGTCGGCCCATCCCGTTCTTTCGACTGTTTAACTCTTTCCTGGACAGAAAAAAAGTCCCTGCGGTTTTTCACGGGATTCTTGCGCTCGTGCTCGATCATCTTTTTTAGGGCATTATATAAGTTTCTGAGGTTCTTTTCAGTGTCCCAACACTTTTGTCCCTTCAGTTCTTTCAGTGCAGAAAATAATCCCCTGAGGTTCTTCACAGTGTTCCACGGCTCTTGATCGTTCAGTTTACCAGTCTGCCCTGCAAGACGTGGCCTTTCAAACCTTCTGATATTTTCCCCTTGGCCGGTCGCTGTGCTGTACCCGGTTTTGGACTTCACGAAATTTCATTGCATTGAGACGTGCTGCCCCATACTCCGCTCACCACTAAGCTGAGACTGCAGTGGGAACTACGTTCCCGCCGAACCAATCAGCCGCCTCCCTTTCATCACCTGACCATGTCCTCGGCGAGGGGGTATGAGCGGGAGCGTGATCACGTGGCGAAAGAGGGATGTATGACTGGTCCATTGAGAAGGTAGCTGCCACCGCAGTCTCAGCTTAGGGGTGAACGGAATATAGTCAGCGCGCAACATGACCGCCCAGCTCCGGCCTCCCGAGAAGTTTGCGTTTACAAGACGGCCGCTGTCTTCATTGGCTTCCTCGCTCGAGACCCTATGTCGGTGAAGAACCAGCGTGCGCCATCACGCGCCACGAAGCTTCATTGACGGCTGCCCGTACGCGAAGGAGCTGGCATCACCTCCGTTCACGACGGGTGCTTTCGGTGAATCGCAATGTTGTGAAATTATTTTTTTCGGTGTTTTCTCCTAAGAAAACGTTTTCATCGTAAACGCCTGTGGCCTCAACAGCAGCCGTTAAGTCGCCATTTTCCTTTGACTGCAACTATCTCAAATATGACTAACTTTCCACGGAGATAAAGATTTTTCAATATCATTTCTCATTGACTGCTTGTGTGTATTGGAAGATAAGTGTCGTATTCTTATGTTTTTACTATTGAAGTCTTCCTGTAGCTAATGTTAAAAAGATATTAAGAAAGGGAGAGCAGTAGTCTTTTGTTCTGCTTTAAAGAGGTACGGAAGCGAAATTTTAGCGCCTATTTCTTTGTGTAGACGTGGTCTCCTTCATGACAGCAGCTCACAAACAGCAGTCTTTCGTCTGTAAACGCGAGGAAAGCTATTTTCAAATCAATAAAACAATTTCCCAGTACCACCTGGTAGTTTGGGGGGCCGAGCTTTGTTTTAATGTCTCGCGTCACGGGCCCATCAGGAGCTACGCCAGGGTGCGGCGTGTCCGACGGAGGCGTGTGGGGGCGAGCGGCGCTTGGCGCACCTCTTAGGTCTAGTACATCATACCTCGAGCACTGCCACTTGACAGTATTGTAACGCGCTGGCGATAAAACTGGCGCCACCTAGTGACGACGATCATAATTACTGCACCCTTGGCCAAGTGTTGGCCCGCGACGTTGCAAGCATGACGTCATGGGCAAATATCCCAAGATGCATCGCGCCGATTCGATGGCTGACTTTGGTAGGATGGGTGCTTGGGCGGGTTGGTGAACCATATATTACCGTGACTTGTCTTTCTGAGATGCTTGGGCGAGTTGTTGAAGTGAAAAGAATACTCGTAAAGACAAGTGCTTGTCTTTCTGAGTATCTGGTGTGATTGTTTCGCTGCGCTGTCACCGTAGAATATGGCTGATTTTGAAGCGCCCGCCAGAATCCGTCGGTTGGAACAAAAAATATAGCAATCTGTTGAAATACAAGCGTGTGATTATCATTTACGGATATCATGGATCATATTTCACCCATTTCGAAGTATTCCGGGGATATTTCAAGTTTCAAACCTGTAAAACCTTAATGCCTTTCTTTAGGTTTTGGTTAAAAATATATAAGGAATGGAGAATGTAATAATTGGCTTTAACCAGTATGTTGCGTGATTACGGACACTATTTGTGCTATTATGAGCTCATGCTGGAGCCCGAGCTTGTGCCTCTTTTGCCGTTCTTGTTTTTCAGTTCTGATGTTCTGCTCTATAATTAATTAAACCTAAAAGTCAATCACCTCTGCTTTGTCGCCGGCAGGGTTCGCGCTGACTGTGAACCCCGGCCTCTACTCGTCTCCCGTCAGGGTACCCTATCACCTAGCCACTCTACCGGCCCTTTTTAGATGTCTCCTGCTGCCTAGGAGCAGCCTGATCATTGAACCACCGAACCACCAACATTGTTAGCTCTCCGTCAAAAAATTACTACAGGCAGGCCGGTCCACTTGTGGGGAAGCCCTGTCCAGAGCTGATCCACATGCTGTTGGTGCTATCATCTTGGGGTGCCTACTGTTGTCATTCGTATACCATCAGTTTTCTCTTCAACCAATATTTGCTCGAACCAACATTTTTAAGTTTTCATATTTTCCACGCACCATATCAGATTGGAACGCCCTCCCTTACAATATATTCATAGCCCCTAATTTTAATAAAGCACTTGATGATCATCCTTTTTAGGTATTGCCATTGTGTTCTTGTGTTGTGAACCTTTTTGAACATATGTTGTACAAACTTTTTTCACGTTGATTGTTAGTTATGAGAGTGTTAATTACTAAACATTATGAAAGCCATGTGTAATGATGGTTTACAAGTCTTTTGTACCCCACACCTGCAAGGGCCTATCAAAAGGCCTGCAGTATGTAATAAATAAAATAAAATAAATAAATAAATTAGTGAGCGGACAACTTCAGGAATCCACCATAGGCCAAACCTGCGCGTCCACACAGTCTGTCCCGCACAAAACGGATGGTTTCTTCCCTCGTGGGGAGACGAGTCCAAATGCATATAGGCCAAAATCAGTCTGGGATCAGATGAGGTAGCCAAATAACAGTTCAGAAGAGTACTTCCTATTGTTTGCTGAGGTTCTACAGCAGCGAAACCAACAATAGTGAGGAAGTGCTTGCATGCCTGGTTCGAAGTCTGCGAGGCTGAACATCATAACTCTACATATCACATGCTCGGCTACCCCGATGAACTGCAGGTGATACAAAATGGTGGTGGGGTGCTTTGTAAAAGCTGTTTGAAAACAGTACTTTTAATTTGGGGTCCGTTGTCAAACACCAGTGTCGACCCTTGGATGTCCAAATTGACCAAAGATGTCGCACTGGGCTTCCACTGTGGTCTCGGCCGATGCTTCTAAGCGCTTTGTGTTTAAGTGGACCACGATCAGTATTACGTAACTCTCCAGCAGTACGGTATAATATAAGCCGTGTTCAACTTTGCTTGGTATCCAACCAGCTGACCCGAACCTGCGCCAGAGGCATTTAACAGGACTGGGCACATGTCTTGCAGCTTCTTATTCGGTCTTAAATATCTTTGTCAACCCCACGGTACAAGAAGATGGTGTTTGCCAAGCTCTTCATGACTGACCTTCCTAGACAGGTGTCATGGAGCATAGGCGCCTGTATACTGATAATGCCTGCTCGATTGCCGTTTGCCAGCTATCACTACAAGAGTGCGTCGCTTCCCTATATAAAGCAGAAAATGCTCACGACGAGAATAAGCCTCTCTCGTGCGTTCTTGTATTCTTGGGGCTGGTAAGACATTTGTTGTCGTACCTGTGGGCAAGAACGGGCCGGGGCAGTCATTTCGCGAGACCTTAAGCAACACCCGGGATCATGAAAAGTGACTAAAGCTCATTCCTAGGAAAGACTACGTCCCAACTTCTACCTCCTATATACTCAATAGTGTGCGGGAGGCACCTTTTAGAGCGCAGCTCTTAGGCGCCTGTTTTCGGCTTGAGCGGCGTCGGCGTCGGCGCAACCGCGACCCCCCTCCCCCCCCCCTCCCCCCCGAGGTCACATGATCACCCTCTCAGTACCCTTTCCTCCTCCTCTTCCTCAAGAGCTGCGCTCTAATTCGGCGTTACAGGGAGTTGTAAACGGCTTTCACTTTTTTGTGACGAACATTATGGAAGGCCTATCTGGTTCACATACATGCATTCTGCTGGGCCTTCACTCAAAGCCCAGCTTGGCTCAGTCCTCTCTGGTGTCAAAGCTGGATCAGCCCATGTACCCTTCCAGGTCCTCTTTTGGTGCTGCTTGACTGACTCTCACCGCTTACCTACCCACATCTTTGTAGCACTGCTCGAGGTATATAGTGACGGGCGCCTGACAACAGGCACCGTGCGTCATTACGAAACGTGAGCCCCGGCACAGCTAACACCTTCCACACTGCTTACGTGACTTCATAGCGGTTGTTACCACAAAGGACACTGGCCATTGCTATTCCTCCTTACCTTCTGAACTTTAAGCCAAACCAATTATGCAGCAAAACTAAGGAATACACTGGCTATCAGCATGTTAGCACCGCTCCTCGGCATCATTGTCGTTGTTGCAATGCTCTGTTTGTTTGTAGTTGAGATAGTCATATAAATCTTTCTTGTCACTCATGATGCTCGCAATAACTTCGCAGAACATGAGAAGATTCAAACTGCATACAGCTGACACTGCAGTGGAATGACCAAAATATGCGGTTGCCATTTCTCCTTGCATCAGCCAGCTCACCGCAATGCAACATCGGGACGTGCCATGTCACAGTGTCATAGGACGCCAGCCACGATTGATGTGCGAACCATCGTACAATTCCTGTCTTTATCGTGCATGTGCTTCACCTTTACTTTGGCGACTTATGCAATTAAAAGAGTTTTTGGTGGAGGCTATCTAGTTGGCAGGTTACGACCGCCTGAGCATTCAGCTAATTGGTGGTTTCACTTGGCTAGTCTCAGTGGAATGTCTAATCTTGATTCTGTTTGTTCATAATCTATTTATTGACTGGTTTCTTCGAATGTAACTCAGTCGGTCTATCTAAGGAAGCTTCAAGAAAAAGCTTTCCTACCGTTGCACTAGCCTTGACAATTATTTTTATTGAGACCGAGATAAGGCCGCCTGATTTTATTTTTAGCAAGCCAGCACACTGCATAGGAGAAATGACCCTGATTTAGCATGAAATTATAGGTTTCACATAAGCACATTCTATTTGTAGCTGAAAAGACGTGTCACACTTAATTAGAAAGACAAGTGTAACAAAAACATTATTAGGTATTTCGGCTAAAAAAGTTGTGCATACGTTCAAGCTTTCAATATTTTAGACATATTTTACTTTGAAGCTTTTAGTTCATCTATGATGACTATTAGTTCACTTGGAGCATGTAAAATACACTGGACGTGACAGACATCCGCACTTGGGCATCCATCATATGTCTGAGTGGTGCCTTCATTATTTTTTTTTTTTCAGTTGAATTGTATCTCTTCCTTGGCTCAATCAGTATCTACTTCATGTACTGAACGCCTTTATACAGGGTTGCGTCGCCAAAGGAGGCTTGTGCGCTTGTGGGCGTTTGGTGAGTGGCGTCACCAATCACCATGAGCCCCGAGCCGAGTGTGGGTTCAGACCCCCTACATGCCTGGCTGTGCTACGTGTGCCCGTTTCTGATGAAACTGGGGTCTTGGCAGTTGAGCCAAGCCGGAGCTAGGTTTCCTTCAAAGGCCCCCCAGGTTGGGCAACGCACCACTCCACCCCGTGCTCCGCACGTACTGGAGTCCTGCGTTGGCTCGCCCAGAACGATTCGGTCAGTTGCTTTGCTTCCCCTCTCCTGTCTTCTGACTTTCTTCTCCATCTCTCTTTTCAACCTCTCATCTTTCAGATGTAACAAAATTCTTTGAAAGTGAAGAGGAATTATAAATATATAGCCCAAAATCAGTCTGGGATCAGATGAGGTAGCCAAATAACAGTTCAGAAGAGTACTTCCTATTGTTTGCTGAGGTTCTACAGCAGCGAAACCAACAATAGTGAGGAAGTGCTTGCATGCCTGGTTCGAAGTCTGCGAGGCTGAACATCATAACTCTACATATCACATGCTCGGCTACCCCGATGAACTGCAGGTGATACAAAATGGTGGTGGGGTGCTTTGTAAAAGCTGTTTGAAAACAGTACTTTTAATTTGGGGTCCGTTGTCAAACACCAGTGTCGACCCTTGGATGTCCAAATTGACCAAAGATGTCGCACTGGGCTTCCACTGTGGTCTCGGCCGATGCTTCTAAGCGCTTTGTGTTTAAGTGGACCACGATCAGTATTACGTAACTCTCCAGCAGTACGGTATAATATAAGCCGTGTTCAACTTTGCTTGGTATCCAACCAGCTGACCCGAACCTGCGCCAGAGGCATTTAACAGGACTGGGCACATGTCTTGCAGCTTCTTATTCGGTCTTAAATGTCTTTGTCAACACCACGGTACACGAAGATGGTGTTCGCCAAGCTCTTCATGACTGACCTTCCTAGACAGGTGTCATGGAGCATAGGCGCCTGTATACTGATAATGCCTGCTCGATTGCCGTTTGCCAGCTATCACTACAAGAGTGCGTCGCTTCCCTATATAAAGCAGAAAATGCTCACGACGAGAATAAGCCTCTCTCGTGCGTTCTTGTATTCTTGGGGCTGGTAAGACATTTGTTGTGGTACCTGTGGGCAAGAACGGGCCGGGGCAGTCATTTCGCGAGACCTTAAGCAACACCCGGGATCATGAAATTACGTGGACGTCGGAGCTACGAGAGATCCTTTAATGATCCCGTCTTCCTCCGCCTTTTTCGCGGGCTCGTTGGGACGGCGTACGCTTTCTAGCGCTGCGATCGTCAGGCTGTTTCTACAACCTGGTCCTCTCATCCCGGTTTTCTGCCTCCAACTCTGGGAGTGCTTGCTCCCCGTCAGCTGCCTCTGGCTCTGGATCACTCGTCAACAAAGGGGCGACCTGACGCGATTTGGACCTCGTACACGACTGAACTAGACCTTCTCCCAGTTGTTGACCCCTTTCGCGCAGCAGGAAATCTAACCGGTTAGAAAACAAATAAGGATATTCCAACGGGACTGTTTGCGAGACAGCCGCCTCTGTCACTAGCTCTCCGAACGGGCCAGTTATCCTTACTGTCGCCATAGGCAGACAGACACTGTGCTTTTCGAGCAGCTGCTTGATCCAAACTACCTTTCCCGTAAAATCGGATGGCGTTACATACGACGGATGGACAACGTCCATCGTCGCTGCACTGTCCCGAAGCACCTGCACGGCTTTTCGTTACATGGAGCTCGTGAAGATAGGGACGAAGAAGCTTCAGGTCCCCGTCACTACCGTTCACGTACGAGAACACAACCCGCGGTTTCTTACATCTGGCCGCTTTGTGTCCCGGCTCCTGACAGTTGTAGCACAGGAACGGCTTCCTTGCCTCGAACTGCCCTGTTGGGCTTTTCCGCGCCTCGTCTCCGTTCGAGTGTTCTGCGCTCTTTTCTGGGACCTTTTGTCCTGCTTCGGGCTTCTCGGGCCCGTTTTCTCGCGAGCCGTTTGCCTGTCGGAAGGTCTTGCGCTGATCGCTCCGGCCGGGTTCGCTTTCCTCTCCGCTCAGCTTTCTACGCGCTGCGTACTCTTCGGCTAGCTCAGCGGCCCTTTCGACAGAGTCGACTCCCACCCTATCCTGCACCCAGAGCTTGACTGACTGCGGAATGCTACGAAAGAACTGTTCGAGGCACACACACTCGACTACCTTGTCTCGGCTTTCGTACACTTCCTCGCTCTTCAACCATTCTATCAAATTGGTTTTAAGCCCGTACGCGAATTCCGAGTAGCCCTCGCTGCTCTTTTTGGATGCGTTTCTAAACCTTTGACGGAACGCCTCGGCAGAAAGGCGGTACCGCTTCAAAAGGCTGGACTTCACCTTGTCGTAGTCGTCCGCGTCTCCAGCACTAAGGCGCGCGACAACCTCTGCAGCCTCACAGGGCAACAAAGTCAAAAGCCGTTGCGGCCACGTTTCTGGAGCGAAGCTCAACTTCTCACATGTCCTCTCAAAGTTAACTAAGAACAGGCCCACATCTTCCCCAACTTTAAACGGCTGCAGGAGCTTCATCATTTGATACGACTCGGCCTCACTTGCTCGTACCGGAGCCCCAACTCTACTGTTCTGCGAGTTTAATCGCTGTTGTTCAATTTCGAGCTCTAGCCTTTTCAGCGCTCGCTCCTCTGTCGCAGCAGTCTGCGCTCGTTCCTCTCTCGCTGCATCCTGCTCTCGTTCCTCTCTTGCTGCAGCTTCACTCTTAGCGTTCTGAAGCAGTTCCCACGAAATTTTAATTTCCTCTGCTTCCGCGCTCTCTGAAATCGCTTTACTGATCTCAGATTTCTTCATTTTTTGCTCCACCTCCACACCCAATTCTTCACATAAACAGAGTAAATCTGTTCTCAGTAACCTCATTAGATCCATGATCGCTGCTCTTTAGCTTTGGCTTTGCTATAAAACTTGTCGCGAGGTTGTACACAAACCTAGCGCACGAGTCAAACACTAAGGATTCCCAGCAGTTCAAAATTAATTACCCATAATCTGAAGCCTGGCGAATCTCAAAGCAAAGTCCAAACGCTCACCCACAGATGTAGCACGATGTCGCATGGTCCGATCCCAACCGCTGCCAACCAGTTGTTCGAGGCGGGGTTTAAGCCGCACGTCCGGAGGCCTCCTGGCTCGTGACGACGACCATTCCCCGAAGTGAAGAACCCAGGGGTCCAGAGGAGGTGGGAGAATTGGTAACGTAACGAACGGTTTAATTACATGGTTGCGATACAGTCGTCAAATTCGAGAGAACAACTGGAGCCGCCTCACGCCCCGCCTTATATAGGGTCCGTTTTCTCCCTCACTCTCCGCCAGGGCAGCAGGTGCGACCGCCAAGTGCGTTGCAGCAAAGTCCGCCGCGTCGTAGCCAGAAGTGCGTCGTAGCCATGGTTCTCCGCAGTTAGGCCAGGCCTCTCTCCCCTTCCGGAGCGCACGAACCCACACGCACACACACACACGTCCCGTTGACGTCACGGACGCGTTGAGACTCGTTTTGGGCAGGCTTCGACAGGTGGGCGACAGTCCTGAACACGTCGGGACTCGTTTCAGGGCTCGTTTCCGCAGCGTTGAAACTCGGAAAAGGTTGCCTAAGGTTCCATTCTTAACAGTGGGTTCAGACCCCCTACATGCCTGGCTGTGCTACGTGTGCCCGTTTCTGATGAAACTGGGGTCTTGGCAGTTGAGCCAAGCCGGGGCTAGGTTTCCTTCAAAGGCCCCCCAGGTTGGGCAACGCACCACTCCAGCCCGTGCTCCGCACGTACTGGAGTCCTGCGTTGGCTCGCCCAGAACGATTAGGTCAGTTGCTTTGCTTCCCCTCTCCTGTCTTCTGACTTTCTTCTCCATCTCTCTTTTCAACCTCTCGTCTTTCAGATGTAATAAAATTTTTTGAAAGTGAAGAGGAATTATAAATATATAGCCCATGGGCGTTGAAAACCACCAGGTCGTGATATGGTGACACCAAATAATTTTCTATGAAAGTATCTCGCTCCATGAAAATTCAATGGCCTTGACACAAATAGGCTTTGTGTGGTTGGAATGACTGGATGCGCAGCAGCTTCAGAGTTTTTCCCTTTGAATAGCCCGATCTCACCAGAGAGTTTCCTTAAGCCGCTACTGCCGCAATGCATCAGAGGAACTTTAGTCTTCCTGCATGTGGGAGAACCCCGCTGGAGCTTTGCGCGTGACGAGACGACACGAGCCGCCTCGTGCACTGCCGCCTGCCTTTTTTGAACTAAAGTTATGGCGGTGTCACGCATGCGTAGAACGCTTAGTGAGACCTGTCTATAGACCTTTCCAATGTTTACGAAATCACAGTCCAGCGTGCGGTCTTCACAGCCCAGCACGTGCGTGTTCGTCGCTTTGGAAAGCGAGCAAAGCGCGCGCCATACGCACGAACGCCCAAAATGGCACCGGCCGCACGCTCTTTTTGGAAAGGTCTATACACCTTTTCCACAAGCGCGCAGCCATCTTGAATATCGTCACTTCTGGTATGCGGTAAAACATCTTTTTGATCTCTCCCCGCAGCTGGAAGGTGTTTACGAAAAATGCGTGATTGTCACATATTCTTGATTTGCCTCACCTATATTTTCTCGCATATTCCAGGTTCAAACGTTTTATTATTTTTTCGCCCCGCATACCAGATACGGAACCCACGTGACTGAGAACGACAGGAACAGAAAAGGTCTATACTCTGTTTCACCTTGTGTTGTACCGCAGGAAAGGCTACAAGCGCGAGCTCCTTGCTCTAGGGCAGATCTCGGCGGCACAAGCTCTCGTGCACCAAGGGCAGCTGCCAACGCTATGAGCTCGCGCTTCTAGCCTTGTCTGCGGTACAGCATAAGGTGAAACGGAGTATACACCTTTGCAAGTGGAGACCGGCTTAACCTCGAACCGCGCGCCAAGGTGAGGCGGACATACTCTCCAGCCAGGACGTTCGCTGCTTGTCGTACAGTGTTGCCAAGCGCCTCTTGCTGAAGCCTCCACCACTGAGCGCAGAAAGAAAAAGAAAATAATTATAAAACGTACGGGTGTTTTCTTCGACCGCGAAATAGCGCAAACAGTTAAATAAAATACCTAAACCAGTAACAAATTGAAAATTTAGAAAAATATCTAGAGTGTCGAAGCGCTCATCAGAATGCGACAGAAGCCGCATGGCCATTGCATCCCCGATGGCTGCGCTCGTGGCAGTTCTGCGTTCCACAACGTGCTGGAACAGAGGCTGTGATCGTTATAAAGTCAGCTCCAACCCTTGAACATACCCCGTCCTACAATATGTGATGCTACGATTCTGTGTGGATTACCTCCTCGTGAATTCCGAAACAGTAAGTGTGTCGCTAACGCTGGCCTTCGGCGATACACGACGGCGCCATCTTGTCATCGCGCACCCCATTGAGGTGCCCTTGGCGCACCCCAGCATGGTGGAAACGTTAGGCGGCGCCAGCATCGCTCAAAATGACAGCGCACGGGAGCCTTTCTTGCAAACGTGTATATTAATTGGGACGATTGATGTCAACAATCGTTGACTGTTGCCATCTGTGGTTGCGGAAACCTGGACAACTAGTCGAGACAACTGTCTCTACTGTCTCGGCAAACCCGGTATCTCGGTGTGCCCACGACAGCCCTCTCCCTTAATGCGGCAAGACTGCTCTACGGCGTAGACGGTGTGATCCTCACGCATTCTCTCAGATGCGTGGTGTCTACACCGCTAGGAGAGCAACATTTGGCACTGTGGGTGCACTGGCGTAAATGAATGGAGACAAATGTGTGTTTTTTTTTTTTTGGTATGGTATTTGGTGACACTGTCAACTGGCATGCTCGCAGCCAGGCTAGCAATGGCCGTGCTGAGCTGACTTGCATCCCAAATGTCCCAAGATGCCTTTGTCACATTTCAATGACTGCGTTTGATGTGCTTGCAAGAATGGGACATTTACAATAAAAATTCAGCAATTTATTCAAGATAGATAGTAAACACATTTTTATTGAATCTGTATATGCTTTTAGTTTAATTTCATTATCACTGCAGGGTCAAAAATTAATTGACAACAAAATTTGATTGTTTTTTTTTTGTAATTTATGGTTTTAGGTGCATCAGCAAAAGACATGGGCATAGTTGCAAGTTATCACTCCAACGTTTGGGTCTATACAGCCTGAACTAATTGTATGTTTGATGGTGATCATAGCAGAAATAGCTTGTCGCTATTTCAGTGGTTGCTGATCGTGAACTCGAGAGACTGGAATTGCAGCTATTGGGACTTTAAGATGTAACGAGAATTCAGCTGCTCGTGATACCATGGCCAGGTGGTGGGAATGAATCCTCAATCCTTTGGTGGGACGTGCTTTTTGGTTGAAACCGTGAAACTTCCAAAATTCTGTTTGCCTTGCGATGTCAAAATCTTGAAAAACATTTTCATGTCAGGCCAGCATAAAACATCTCTGTTTGCTACATTGTTACAGATTTGTCGCCCTGTTTTTTTTATATAGTGATTTAGAACTGCTGTGGGCAACACCAGAGCCCACAACCGAGCGCAGCACCTCATGCGGCAAGCACCAGAAAAAAGACGCGAAAGAGAGTAAGTAGACAAGGCCCATCATGTAATCAATGCCACCAGCCCGACAGCCCCCAAGACCACGTATTGTATGCAATAAACCAGTTGTCGTCGTCAAGCTTTCTCGACCACGACGTGAACCTCTCTCGACCACGACATGGTGGCAACGGTGGGATCCAGTGTTGCTCATGACAAGAACAAATGCTATATAAAAATGATACGAGTGAACATTGCAGAATGCGCTTCTGCTATTTGTATTGCAGCCACCGACAGCTCGTCAGCAACCCTTGGATGGACCCTTTTCAAAAGTGTGCGCCATCTATACACTGTTCACCCTTAAAGGGGTATTCACACGAGGGAGAAATCCCGGGGATTTCTCCCCGGCACGCGCGAATCACAAATGAAAACGCGAGGCTTTTGCACATCGCAAAGCCTGACGTTTTCGTCGTGGGATGCGCGTGCCGGGGAGAAATCCCCGGGATTTCTCCCTCGTGTGAATAAGGGCCTCTGACACGTCAAAAAAAAAAATTTTTTTTTCATGCTAGGCGTTGAAATGGCATATCAGGACATTACAAAAAAATTGTTTCACTATAGAGTTGCGTAGTTTTTTTATAAAAAATAGAAATACGAGGCCGAATTCAAAGTTCCCGCCGTGCACTGTGACGTAACAGTGTACCGCAAGGTGTCGGGGCGGTCGGAAGGGAGGCATCGACCTATGTCACTAAAAGGGGGTTCACCGGAAGTCACGTGAGTTTCACTTTTCGTGCTCTCCGCGACCGTGCCTAAGACTTTTTTTTTCTTTTTTTATTCTGCTCTTCGTACGAGCGATCGTAGAAAATGAAGTTTCAGTTCCACTAGCTCTTTATCCCTCCACCGTTGGTTAGTTTGCGTATTGTAAAATTTGAGGACGAAGATTCAGTGGATCGACGTGATGGAGGTCAATGATGAAAGCGTTGCGAGTACAAGCCAGTGTACGAGTGCATGCCGTCAGTCCGATGATACAGGGCTATACTGGGCGCAAAACAAGCTATCAAGTTTTGAAAAAAAAAAAAAATTTAGAACGCTCGCAGAAATTAGGATTGCTAGCATACGACACGCCCGATCGCATTGCTGAAGGTTCAGACACCGAGGTCGTTGAATCATCGGATACTCTCCAGGCTGAAGATGCCTGCCGTCTAAAGAATACGAACTGGTGAGTGTACCAAGCACAAGTAAATGTCAAGCACAAAGTACGTACTTTGTCTAGAACATGAGTAGAACTTGTTTACTAGGTGCACATGTGGCCGATGTATGTCTCTCAGAAATGCATGCAGTGTGATCTCTTCTTCAGCTGCTGAAATACCGGGGCAGTCCTTCACATAGAACCTTCTAGACATTGTAGTTGATCACGTCAATTCACTGACTCCGCTTCTTCTACCTTTACAGTAACATTAAGCGATGAAAAACAAATACAAGAAACCTTGTCTGTTGGATCGCTCGTGGAGGTGCGGAGAATAACAAAAATATTAAAAAAATATTACACGCGCTCGCGGTAAGCACGAGGAGGGATACAACTCACGTGACTTCCGGCGATGCCTCCCTTCTGACCGCCCCGACACCTTGCGGTACACTGTTACGTCACAGTGCACGGCGGGAACTTTGAATTGGGCCTCATATTTCTATTTTTTATAAAAAATAACTACGCAACTCTATAGTGAAACAATTGTTTTTGTAATGTCCTGATATGCCATTTTAACGCCTAGCAGAAAAAAAAAATTTTTTTTTGGCGTGTCAGAGGCCCTTTAAGCTGAAGCTACGGTGGCAGCTCCGCCAATAACTACGCAACTCTATAGTGAAACAATTTTTTTTGTAATGTCCTGATATGCCATTTTTAACGCCTCGCATGAAAAAAAAATTTTTTTTTTGGCGTGTCAGAGGCCCTTTAAGCTGAGGCTACAGTGGCAGCTACGTGCCTGCCGGACCACTCTGCCGCCTCCCTCTTATAACCTGACCCGGCTCTCTGCGCGTGGGTATGGCCCGGAGCGTGATGACGTGGCGAAAGTGAGGCGTATGACTGGTCTAACAAGGACGTAGCTTCCACCACAGTCTCAGCTTAGAGGTGAACGGAGTATGGTAGCTGCAGCACCTAATTATCGAAGTCTGCCCTTGTTTGGGAACACGCTCTTGGCATGTATTGTATGCGAGGGTTGTGCAAGCATTCGGCGTGAACTCGGCTTGGCTTGCATTGAGAATCAATGCTGCGTCAGAGTTCGGCAAGGACTGATGCAATTACAGGCTTCCTGCCCAAGAAATGGTGACCGCCACTGCTGCTTGATGGGATCATGAAAGGGTTTATTACAGAAAAAATTGCTTCATCTCAGTAAAACTTATGCGCAATTACTTGGTAGTCTGACAACATTGATAGCGTCGCTATTTTAATGTTAGCAAGCGTTGTCAGTACTGAAGCACGGTGGAGGCATCGGAGACAACCGTACAGGCAGTGTGTGATGGCGCTGTGAAGACTCTGGTTAGGAGCTGCACACACACCATCGTCGGTGTCCGACGTCGAGGAGAGACAGTACCCAGCACTAGTTCCGGCACATGTCGTTTTATCTAAACTCGGCTTGAGTGCGCGACACAGACAGCTACAAAACACTTTCCTCGTCCAAAGGCTTGCGATGGCTAACCGCCCCTTTTTCCGCCCCCTCTTCTTCCTCCTTTTTTCCCCGCTGGCCGTGAGGCGAGGATTCTTCGTAGTCTGGCGTGAACGCCACGATGGGACACACACACACACACGTGGCCGCACGCACAGCACCGAATGAGTCGGGAATACATTCCGTCACAACGCGGCAGCTGTGTTTTCCGTCTTTCGAGCCATGGAATGTGGGCGAACAGATTAAACAACCTATCGCAACTGTCTGGCGAAGCTTTCGGAGGCCTGTGCACACGCTGGTGACAACCCGCAGTGTGTGAGCTTCTACAACGAAGGCGTAGGACTTGCTCCGCAGCTTCGACGAGGTTGTTGCCAGCGTGCACAGGCCTCTGGGAGTTTCGTCAGACAGTTGCAGTAGGTTGTTTAAACTGTTTGTCTACATTTCGTGGTCAGAAGGCGAAAAACACAGCTGCTGCGCTATCGCACATTGCCCGTACGGCTCTCTCCGATGCCTCCACCGTGCTTCGGTACCGACGACGCTTGCCAACATTACAATGGCGACGCTCTCAGTGTTGTCAGATTACCAAGCAATTTCGCATAAGGTCTATTGAGCCTAATTGACAGATTTCGATTTTTTTTTTTCTAACATGAGATATATCAAAAACTTATGACACAGTGAATCATACGAGGCTGGATGCAAAAGTAACCGGAATTAATTTCTGAAGGGCGGGCCGTTTGTAGTACCAGCTTCCACAGCTAGCAGCGCCTAGCAGCACCCCTTTCGAGTGCGTTTTCCGACCGGCATTTTCTGCTATAATTTTTTTTCAAGCGCTTCAAAATCGATTTTTTGTTTTATTTGCAATTTTGTTATATGAAGGAACAGCATGCGGCCATGAACTTTTGTTTTCATATAGAAAAAACTGGCGCCGGAAACTCTTGTAATGCTTCAGAAAGCTTACAAAAAGGATGCTAATAAGAAATCGCAAGTCTGTGAGTGCTTTTCTCGGTTTAATGCCGGCGAATTATTGATTGACGACCAACCTCGTTCATTGCGACCATCAACCTCTTCAACTGATGAAAAGATCGAACAATTTGGGCATTGTTCACTCCGAGTTTGTTCCTCTTCGCAAAACTGTTAATCAAGTGTAAACCTGGGAATTTCGCGACACTTGCGAAACTCAGTAAGACAGAAGTGCCCCGATGTGAGGCAAAGGGGGAATAATAGTTCCATCACAACAATGCCCCAGCACACACTGTCCTTTGAGCGCAACAATTGTTTTAGCAAAAATGGCCAGGACACCGCTTCTCCACCTCCCGTATTTCTGTTCTCCCGCATGAAAAGTCTTGAAAGTAAATCGTTTTGAGAATGTAGCAGAAGTTCCTTCAAGTAAGACATTGCAAAAAACGAGGAATGATTTTGAAGCGCTTGGGGAAAAAAATTCACAACATGCCGCTAGATCCTTAGCAGACGAAGCCGGTCGGCAAACTGATTCAGGAAGGGTGCCGCTTAGCGCTGCTGGTGGCGGAGGCTGGTACTATGAACGTCCCGCCCCCCCCTTAAAGTCATTCTAGTTACTTCTGGGTACCCCCTTATACTTTTTTTGATTGTTGAAACTGGTTCTATGGCCCAGTATCTTGCTTGGTATAAATATATCCTTTTTTGTGTTATACATATTTTCAGATATATTTTTAGAATGGTGAAATGACTGCAGTGTCGCATGTTTAGATTACTTAATGTGTTCGTAATGCATAAATCCCTATGTTTTTGGTTAAATATTTCTGTGTTTATGTAAGTGTATTGGTTTGTTTCATATTCAAAGGTGCCAATAAGAAGGCTGCACGGTTGTTTCTGGTTTCAGAAAGTATCATGACGATAATTATTATAATTTGATGTCCAGTGCTGGAAAAAGACTCATTTTCAGATTTCTATTTCCACAATGTTTCAAAAGTACCTACAAGGTGGTTTTAAAAGATTTAAATACTTTTGAAATGAAAATGTTTTCAATATAATATTGTATAATAAGTTTCCAAAATAAAAGATTACAAACAATCGCCACCTGAACACTTTGTCTTCATTATAGCCACTTTATATATATACAATATAGTTTTGGTTGTAATGCCCTAATGTTTTGAGCTTAATACACTCTTTATATGAAGTGTCTCCATGCTTTGAAAGTGCCAACCTTCTGTTGTCAACAGAAAACGGAAAGATTTAAAAAAAACTTTTATACAGGTGTATAAGTTCTCCGAATGCAGCACAGAAAAAACAAATTCGGCTATGCTAGTTTTTTTTTAAATATATATATATATATATATATATATATATATATATATATATATATATATATACACAATTTTACCACAATACTTTTTTAACATAAGTTTAATTTGGGGGCTTTTGAAGTGGAGTGAGTAGAGCGACTCATCGGTCGCTTCCTTGGTGGCGCAAACCGCCGCTTGAGTCAATAAGCTAAGTGTTGAGCAGTCCTGTAGCTATCGATTACAAACAGCTGGCCTGCGGTCCACTGGCCTCCCCACGTCCCTGACTCTCAATTCGATAACAATCGTAATAATTGTGCCATTCAGCCACCTAAATGCTCGTTCTGTGTCGAAGAGCTGCGAAGTGCAGGCAGCAGTGGATAACCAAGTCGGTAGAGATAGGCACAAACAAGAAGAAAGAGAAAAAAAAATACCGGCAGCGTTGGTGCAAGTTGAATGCCTCTCGTCGGTGTCGACGAAGGTGCCCAGCGATTCATCGGCGCATACGACAAGCATACGTTGTGTTCATTGAAGTCAGCATGCCCATTCCTCGCGTAACCATTTCTTTTCTGAACGTTCGCCGCCGGCGGTAAAAATACAGTCAGTCTAGCCAGATGCCGTCAGGGGCAATCGCGGCGATTCCGGCACCGACACTGCCGTCCTTCCAGGAGGATACAGGTACGGTACCGTTGTCTGGGGACGGATGTTTAGAGTGTTTGATGGCGCTTGGAAGACGTCGAATAGGCGTATGCGCTCTATTCTCTCACTCGGCCGAAAAGCCGTGCTGTTCGCTAGGCCTTACCGGGGAATTCGAGCGTCGCTATCCGGCCGCCATGTTGCTTTGGGGGACAGACAAATTTGACTACTTTCTTTCTGACTACGTGTGGGGTCGTCATTTTTACCCTGGGGGTCGTTATATTTTGGAGAACTCTTGACCACCCCAAAGGTAGTCACATATGACCACCTTTTTTTCTTAGAGTGAAAGACCGCGGCCAGCCGCGAGGCGGTCGGAAAATTTCCACTGGCTGGATTTGGCCAGCGGGCCGGGGTTTCAAGACCCCTGCTCTAGATGATAAAGTTTGCCAGTGCTGTACGACTGCTAGCCTGGATTCTTTAACGTTCACCGCGCAGATGCAAAACACGACCGCGCGCCTGTACTATAGGCTCATCCACGGGTCCCAGTCGCTTTAGATACCAAGTTGATGCCCCAAGTTTACGGAATGCGCCGATTGTACTCTCGCGGAGATGGCGCCGAGCTTTTGCCTCCCAAATCCAATCGGTGCAAACAGCGAGCTTTCGTCTCATATTTTGTATTTGACGATGCTATATTAGCTCCTGTTCGAAACGGGCAACGGTACGAATTGAACCCGGGATCCTCTGGTAGTGCAGCGCGAGCTTCCGCTCCATGCGCTCCGAGCTGGGGTGCACCGTCGACACATTCAGCCACCGATCCCACTTAAACATTTACTGACGCAGTAGAATTTATATCAAAATAAAATCATTACCATATGCCTTCGCAAAAACTAACACCCTCGAAAGTGCAATAGCTCTGACCATGCTTTGTCTACATGCCAGCTTTTGTTTTGTTATATCGAGCATGCATACAAATTAGTGCCGTAGAGTCGATAGGCTTGCATATTAGCAGGTTTGGGCGGGAAGGGTGTGTTGTTTTCTACACCGTCAGTAACCAGCGATTATTTTTGCGTACCAGTACGCAGACGCCTTGGTGGCTTCGAGGCGTTGTCATGGATACTGGCGCGGGAGCGCGCGCCAGTATCCATGGCAACCGGTGCTGGCGTTCCTACGTCACTTCCGCGCGGCGCCACGTCACTCGGATCTGGTCGATACAGATAAAGCCGCGCGGTGCGCCTGTGGCGCGCCTAGCGGCAAGCGACGAGTGCCGCGCGCTGGCAACCATGTTGATGGAATAGTGCGCCGCATGGTTTCACTATAGTAGGTTACAAGTCAAGAAGGTAGCGGCAAATGTCCCTCAAAGGGAATCATATATCCCTCCGCCACCTCCGCATCCAATAACGTCCCATCGTTTCGGTGACGTTGCGGCCAACGCGCGAGGAGGGTCGTGCCTTTCTGTACATATTTGCTTTATCTCTCGACTTTGACTTAGCATTGTGAAGTGGAGTGAGTAGTAGCGACTCATCGGTCGCTTCCTAGGTTGCGCAAACTGCCGCTTGATTCATTCAGCTAAGTGTTGAGCAGTCCTGTAGCTATCGATTACAAACAGCTGGCCTGCGGTCCACTCTGGCTTCCCTGCGTCCCTGACTCTCAATTCGACAACAATCGTAAAAATTGTGCCATTCAGCCACCTAAATGCTCGTTCTGTGTCGAAGAGCTGCAAAGTGCAGGCAGCAGTGGATAACCACGTCGGTAGAGATAGGCACAAACAAGAAGAGATAGAGAAAAAAAAATAGCGGTAGCGTTGGTTGAATGCCTCTCGGCGGTGTCGACGAAGGTGCCCAACGATTCATCGGCGCATACGACAAGCATACGTTGTGTCCATTGAAGTCAGCATGCCCATTCCTCGCGTAACGATTTCTTTTTTGAACGTTCGCCGCCGGCGGTAAAAATACAGTCAGTCTAGCGAGATGCCGTCAAGGGCAATCGCGGCGATTCCGGCACAGGCACTACCGTCCTTCCAGGAGGATACAGGTACGGTACCGGTGTCTGGGGACGGATGTTTAGAGTGTTTGATGGCGCTTGGAAGACGTCGAATAGGCGTATGCGCCCTATTCTCTCACTCGGCTGAAAAGCCGTCCTGCCCGCTAGGCCTTACCGGGGAATTCGAGCGTCGCTAACCGGCCGCCATGTTGCTTTGGGGGACAGTAAAATTTGACTACTTTCTTTCTGACTACAAGTGGGGTCGTCATGTTTACCCTAGGGGTCGTTATATTTTGGGGGCAACTCTTGACCACCCCAAAGGTAGTCACATATGACCACCTTTTTTTCTTAGAGTGAAAGACCACGGCCAGCCGCGAGGCGGTCGGGAGATTTCCACTGGCCGGATTTGGCCAGCCGACCGGGGTTTCCAGACCCCTGCTCTAGATGATAAAGTTTGCCAGTGCTGTACGACTGCTAGCCTGGGGTCTTTAACGTTCACCGCGCAGATGCGAAACACGACCGCGCGCCTGTACTATAGGCTCATCCACGGGTCCCAGTCGCTTTAGATACCAAGTTGGTGCCCCAGGTTTACGGAATGCGCGGATTGTACTCTCGCGGAGATGGCGCCGGGCTTTTGCCGCCCAAATCCAATCGGTGCAAACAGCGAGCTTTCGTCTCATATTTTGTATTTGACGAGGCTATATTAGCTCCTGATCGAAACGGGCAACGGTACGAATTCAACCCGGGATCCTTGGGGAGTGCAGCGCGAGCTTCCGCTCCATGCGCTCCGAGCTGAGGTGTGCCGTCGACATATTCAGCCACCGATCCCACTTAAACATTTGCTGACGCAGTAGAATTTAGATCAAAATAAAATAAATAGGATATGCCTCCGCAAAAACTAACACCCTCGAAAGTGCAATAGCTCTGACCACGGTTTTTCTAATTGCCAGCTTCTGTTTTGTAATATCGAGCGAACATACAAATTCGTACCGTAGAGTCGACATGCTTGCAAATTAGCAGGTTTGGGCGGGAAGGGTGTGTTGTTTTCTACACCGTCAGTAACCAGCGATTATTTTTGCGTACCAGTACGCAGACGCCTTGGTGGCTTCGAGGCGGTGTCATGGATACTGGCGCGGGAGCGCGCGCCAGTATCCATGGCAACCGGTGCTCGCGTTCCTACGTCACTTCCGCGCGGCGCCGCGTCGCTCGGATCTGGTCGATACAGATAAAGCCGCGCGGTGCGCCTGTGGCGCGCCTAGCGGCAAGCGACGAGTGCCGCGCGCTGGCGGCCATGTTGATGGAATAGTGCGCCGCATGGATTCACTAGTGATGACGCTTCGGGAGAGAAGACACTCATGCGTTGGTCTCTATCAAGGGGGTTATATTAAAGGGGTCATGAAACGATTTTCCTACTTCTTCCTCCTTAGCTTTAATCCTCAACTCAAATGCGAATTGTGAAATCACGTGGTCGTGATATTCTTCGGCACCGGTGCGATGACTCCTAGCTTCCACCGTGCTTTTTATGCGCACCATAGAACTTGTCATTCGCCAGTGACGATAAGTTTCGTCAGGGCACCCATTGGCCACGAACGCGAATCCAAATATTCGTCCACGGATTGATTGTTGACGAGCGCATACGTCCGAGTGACGCAGTTCTCGTGTCTAATGCGTGAGCTAGGCTCAGCTGACATCAGTTTGGCACCGCTGACGCGCTTCGGGAACCGCGGATGTATCATAGTGAAAAGGCGGAGAGCTTTCGAAGGAAAGAAGGTACAAAAGAGTCCGCTGTATTTGCAAATGTTCGTACCGAAAAGCTGGCTGTCGACTTTCTACCCTCATTCTTTTGGCCAACTAAACGATATGCGATTAGTAAAGTCCCAATTTAAAATCATTTATCCCTGCCCAAAGTTCGTTTCATGGCCCCTTTAAAGGGGCGATGCAACGATTTTTGTATTTTGCGCAAAAACCGCTTAGAACGGATCCCTGATGTTAATGACCTGTGAAATACCCGTTCGTTTTTCACCACACGCAATCGAAGTCGCAGAAAAAAAATAAAGAAAAACGAGCAGAGTTCACCCCCTCAACTCGCAGCCAGAACAAGCGGCCACGTGATCTGGAGCCGATTATATGCCGCCAATGTTGATCATAGCCATGCGCTGGGGTTGGCAAGGCACAGGACACGCGCTGCGTTCCAGACATTGTTATGGTTCGGCTGTTGTCGTCATTGCAGCGATTGGACACAGGACGCTACCCGAATGCTTCTCGACCTATAGATTATCACGAGCCCAAATCGAGTGCCCACGCAATGCTCGGGTCCAATCTATGAGCCGCATTCAAATATCGTCACTGGGCGGTACTGCTACCGCCCAGCTGCGTCATCAGTTTTGCGAAGGAGAGATTGAATGAAAACGCTCGGTTTTGTCCTCGAAATTAGAGCGCAACAAAGGAGTTTATTGGTCAGTGGCGTTGCGTGCGAGCATCCTTGAGTCCCACTAGTGCCAGTAAGCTCGTGTAAAGTGAAAAACATTCCAATTGAATATCGTTGCACCGCCCCTGTCTTAATATAACCTCCTTGGTATCTATATCGGTGGCATTGCACATACTCGTTTCGGGCGCTTCGTCACGTGGTTGGAATTAGTTGTAAATAAAGAGTCCATGTGTCAATCTCGGACCTTGTCCTACAACCTCGGTTTATTCGTGAGTGCTTTATTTGCAATGTTCGTGTGTGGGACGTCGTGCTAATCTTTTTTTATACCTCTCGTGTCTTTATGCAGAACCACACCTACCTCTGCACCGCTGTTCGTGTCGCCTCAAGGACGCACAAGTATATTGGTAAGGAACAATGCTGCTACGAAAGCTGGCCCTGTTGTAATGAACTATTCAAACCTACGACGCAGTGCCGGTTGTTCGAAAATGTGCATGAAACTGCAGCAGAGACTGGGGGTAGCGGAGTTTGTTTAATACTGTCGCGGTTGAAAGATGGATAGACAGACGGAAAACTAAAGATGAAGGTTTAATCGGCGGACTTGTGCCAGAAACAAGAAGGAAAAAAAAACATGACCGTCGAAAAAGCAGCAGCGAGCGACGAGGTGTCGGCATGACAGCTGGCTAATGCGAGAGTCTCTGAGTGAGTTCGCACAGCCTCGCTGGGCTCTGTATCTACCACGCTCGGTATCTCGAAGATTCGGCCTAGAATGTTCGAGCGTCGCGCTAGGGCGAGACTGCCTTGGCAAGGCCGTGTGGGCCTTCTTACCTATCCCACGCTGTATCTCGACCTAGAATGTTGGAGCGCCGAAAATTTGGGGTAAAAGTAAACGCGAATCGTCTGAAAAACACGGAGGAGCTTTCCCTCTCGGCCATGCAAGCGGAAAATTGACACTGTTTTTTGCATCGGGGCATCAAATGTATCTACTGCTTTCTGCCGGGGTGAGAGAAACTAGATTCGCGTGAAAGGTACCGTCTATGCATGCGCTGTACCGACAGCAGCGCCACCGCAGCGGCATGGCGCCAAACAGTTGATTTGATGTATAGATATATGATCTCCATATTTCGTACAAAAGATGGCAAAGCTCTGATCTCGAACAATTTTTTTTTTGAAAAAGTACATATCCACAATGAGTAACAGTAATAATAATAGTTATAGCAATATTTATTTTGGTTCAGGAGAGCCAGGGCACCGCAGAAAGGCAAGTAGCCCATACCATGAAGCCCAGCGCCGCCGCATTTGATGACCATGTGTTGAGAGAGTGTACGGATGACGAAGCTGGCGATGTTTAAATGAAGCTTGAGGGCGAGGGTGAAGAAATGACGTCACGGGTGACGACGCAAGGATGACGGCCCAGTGTTGCTGAGTGGGTTGCTCGCCGGGCCAGCCTGCATTGTAGGTTACCTCCGTAACTTGGACGCATATTAAAGTCGGCTATGCCAGAAGCAGGAATGAGAATCTAATTTGAACATATTTCACTTCATTAAAATTTTGAACATGTTTGAAGCCATTGCACACAATCAAAATTTAAAAAAAAACGCGAAAAAAAAGACTGCTGTGGAAAAAAATATGAAACATTTTAAAATCTATTTTTTTTTTTTACCTAGATTTTTTTAAGCTTTTTCTTTTAACTATTACGGAGGTATGGAACTGAAATTTTCCGAGGACGTTTTTTGCGGTTTTACGCTTACAGTCACAGTTTGTTTCTATAGTTATAGGGGGATTGGTGGCCAAGTGTGCCAACACAGCGCAGGTCGGCGGGACGCGTGGAAAGAATGCTCACTACGCGGAACCCGGGGATAATGGTCCCAATCTCGGTTTCCTGCCCGCACCGTGACGGCGTGCAGCCATGTGTCCCTACTGCGTGGTGCGCGCAGTAGCGACACCCAGACTAGAAGCGGTACCCCGCTGGCTGAATTTATCATCTATGCGCTTTGCAGCAGCGGTGCATGGGTGCAGCTGCACGTTAGATTTTCTAAAATGTACCTCTATAGGCAGGTAACTGTACAGGCTAGCGAAACTTTATAATCTATGACAAACGTGCGTTTGATATTAGAATACGCGTGTACCGCCTGTCGCCTTTATACGAAGTCAAGCACTATGTGAGCTTGAACGCATGCAGAAACGAGCAGCGCGGTTTGTGTCAGGCAACTATGACTTCTCTAAGAGCTATTCTGCTGTTTGTGCTAAGTTAGGGTGGTCCTTGCTTGCAGATCGGCAGAAATATCTTAGATTGCTCTTGTTTTATAACACATTTATTGGCAAAAGCAGCATCAATCAAATTATTTACACGAAAGAACCAACCTATCTGTCCCCCCGTAAAGATTATAATCTGAAAGTTCGTGAATACATGTCTCGAATAAACATATCTAAGTGCACGTTTTTCCACTAACAGTGTATGAGTGGAATAACATTCCAGCTGAAATGGTATCTGCCCCTCCTTCCTTCTTCATTAGAGCACTGCGAAGTTTACTGTTCAACTAGTCATAGCATTGCTAGATTGACTTGTGTTAACAGTTTCGTGCACGAATTTTTTTTTTCAAAGTTGTGATGTTGTTATATTCATTTTAATTCTGGTATTACTGTAACCCACACCCCCACTTTGTCTCCCGGTTGGAAATGAACGTCACGTCCGTGTACCGGCTAGCGTCGACAGGTTGTTGGCCTTGAATCCGCTGGCGGGCTATAGGTGGCGCGCCTCCTCTACTCGCTGACTGATCACCTGAGCGTCTACGTTCCCGTCGTCCACTGGCTTTTCCAAAAAAAATAAGGGCAGCACCGCTCCGAAGTATCGCGTCGTCCCTTTCTGCCAAGCACCGCTGAACTTGTGTCACTCCGGTGGTTTCTTGAACTGCCGAGCTAAAGGCAAACGTGACGTACGGCGAGACTTCGCCCCACGCCTTATGCTCCACATCGACGTATGTACATAGAAATCATGTCAGCGAGGGTCTTGTTGAGCGGTTCCGTGAGCAGGTTGGTCTGCGAGTAGTACGTCCTGGTTCGTCGGTGGCTTGTGTGGCTGAGCCGAAGAACCTCCCGAGTCAGCTGAGCTGAAAATGCAGCTCCTTGGTTCGTAATCAGGACTTCAGGGGCGCCGCGACGTAGAATAATAGACTGAATGAAGAACTTGGTGACTTCCAGAGCTGTCCCGAATGGGAGAGCTTTCCTCTCAGTGTATAGGGTGAGATAATCCGTCGCGACGACTATCCACTCCACCGATTTCCCTGCGTCGACTTGGTCGTTATTCGTGCACCCTATAACCGAGCAATGGTGTCCCGAGGACCGGGGGACTGTGGCCATCTAAGTCCGTGGCTCTAATTGAGCTTGGGAATTTAAAACAGAGAAGAAAGCGTGAAAGAAGTTCGGGCAATGCATTCACCCAACACCGGCGAAGCCTCTCATCCGAGAGTTTCACTTTTTCTAACGCACCAGAAAGGGGAAAAGCGCTGGTAGCCCTTTCACCTCTTCTCTCTCGCTCTCAAAATGGCGCTACACACGACAAAGACGGTCTATACGGGTAAATACTGAGGAATAGACGGAGAAGAGAGAGCGTGGTGGCCTAACAAGACAGGGCTCTCGCATCCCCACGCTCTCTCATATCCTCCTCTTCCTCAGTTTTCCAAGCACGGAGAGGAGTACAACACGTGTGCTTCACTCCTTCCGGCATGCGCCTACGGTTTCATGTTGTGACTGGAAGTTTTAACGAAAATAAAAGGGGGGGGGGGGGGGCGGGGAATGACCTACTCGATTCAAAACAATAGCAAAACGACTATAATATGTGTCGAAATCTTGTTTGGCGTGGTCCATTCGCAGTGGCCTTCAGGCCCAACGCCTCGATGCATCGGATTCACCACATCCTCGTGTATGGCTGCCGGACGCCAGGCTACCAGGAATGGGACACCCCGAAGGCCGTGTGGGACTGCGACGAGATGTCCACGTCACGGAAACTGTTTCCCAAACGCCCCATCTGCCAGACAGGCTCCCGAATCGTCTACGGCTGGGCAAGAGACGCCCCGCGCCTGCAGCTGCCCGAAGGTAGCGTCGAACTTAATTAACTTTAATTCAGTATAATCTAGGAATTACTCACTCTTCGAATGTGTTTGAACGCCGAACGCCAGGTTCGGCGTTCGAACGCGTTTGGGGGGTGAGTAAAGACAAAGGAAGCTAGCTTTGCCTCTGCCCATGAATTATTCCAGTCAAAGTTCGGTGTTTTGTCATTCCCACGCGCTCCCGTCTCCTCCTCTCCCTGATTTTCTACCCGGATAGTTTTATATACGGCCCGTGATACCAACCAACAGATCGGTGGTGTCTGATAATCGTCGTCCGTGATCGTCACCGTCGCCGAGTGGCTATTCGTATCGCAAATTCGTCTGCTTTTGAAGGGTTGTGGTGACGTCAGAACGCCGAGCTCTGATTGGCTTTGATTAAAGGGTAGTGGGTAGACCTCAAGGCAGCTTGCTTTGAGGTCTACCCACTATCCTACAATTCAAAGCCAATCAGTACTCAGCGTCGTTGTGACGTCACTGCAATTCCCCTGTGTAAGAAGCAGACGACTTTCCGCATTCTTAGCGGAGGAAGCTTCCCGTTATGCTTTCCTTCTTAGTTCGGCACTCAAAAGAAGCCTCTCGCGTGTGTTGGGCGGTATACCTCTGCCCAGACTCTGAGAACAGTGGTGAATGCCTGGACATTGTGGTGGAATTTACTAGACTCTGAGGCCTGCGACGCATGTGCATGTGGTGTCGTGTTGTGCGAAACCTTCGAGGTCTCTTCAAGTAAGAACTGGTTCGTGTTTTAAGATCAAGGGTCGGAGACTACCACCGACGCTCTTTTTGCATGCAAGATGAGGCGATGAGTCTATGAATATTTTTGATGTCGTGCACAAAGGAATAGTCGTCATCAATACAAAAATATCATTTTTTTTTTCTTTTATGGGGGGGGGGGGAGGGGGGGGGGAGAGGTCGTTTATAGCTTTTGCTTTTCATAGGAATTTAATTTTCTGACTTTGAAAACTTTTCTATCACATTTGGACGGCAGCCAAAAAATGTAAGTTCGAAATGTTCCAGAACAGGTTTCAAATAATAAGGGTTAATTAGTGAAATTTAAGTAATTAGAAGTTATCACTTTTCATTCGTACCCTGACGCGTGCCGCCGTCGTTGACGTTATAACGAAGGAATCCTTTCTTTATTTCAAGTATCTTTTATTTTAAGTTATTTCCCCTTTTGGGGGCAACCGCTCTATATTTATTGATTTATCACGCGTTTGCAAGTTCCGAATTTTTTTTTTTTGTTCTCAAGTGGCGTGAACAAATGGTGTGGAGAAAGACGAATGAGCTATCAAGCACACAAACATGTAGAGTAGTGGTTTAGCTACTACTATACTAGATGGAACTTCTCCTTTTTGTCATTTGATTTTTACACTCGAAACCACTTTTCTACGTGTTTGTGTGCTGGATAGCTCATTTGAAGTTTTTATGTGCATAAATAAGAAAAAAACAAAACAATCTCAAGTTATTTTTGGCAGTTGACGTTCCTGACGGTGAATACTATCTAAAAGAGCCGATTGTTGCAGGAGTTGGCATGAAAATCGGTGGCGACAGTGGCATCGAATTTCTCGTGATTCAAGCTCATTACGGCGACACGACCTTCTTTCTGGGTGAGCTTTTCTTTTGTTTGCCAATTCGCGATTTGTTTTAATATTTTTACCTAAAATATTGTCTTGTAAAAAAAATATTAGCTTGGTTGCACATTTGCGACTGAGTACGACCCAATGGCGTTGCAAATTTTCCCGACTGCTTACGACGAATTTGACACCACACTGGCAGACTGGAACAATGGCAGCATTCATAAAGCAGCCCTAGAACGCTTCCCATTTGTGGAGAAGCGGTATAAGTACACTGAGGGCTTTGCTCAAATCTATGCTCTAAAATCTATCAACGCTATCAACGAAAAGGTATGGCTTATGATTAGTACTTCCTGTTTTCGGATAGATCCGGAAAACACTCGCCGGTAAAATATTCGTCCATTCGGATCCGGAAAACTCCGAATTTTGAGGTCATGATGGCAAATTAAAAAGCAAAGAAGGTGATATTTTATTAATAAATTTCGTCAGAGCACAAGGTTAGTAGTCCTAGAAAAAACCCACAGAGCTATTATTAATATTTTTACAGCGGAGCTGTTAAGGGTTAGGTTTCCCAGGATCGTGTCCGGTACCAAGCATTTGTCGACAGAAACCTACACAACCCTCTGGACAGCTACCGCTATCTATAAGCGACGGCGGCAAGCACACAACCAGTCTGGATGCCACCGTTGCTCGTATAGATGGCGGCAACCTTTCCAGTTGTCATAGAAGAATGGATAATTGGGCGCGTTGGTAGGAATCTGTCGCAGGAAACAGTGCGAAAAATAGACGAGGACGAAGAAGAAACACACATGACGAGCGCAGCGCTAGTTACGTGTGTTTCTTCGTTCTCGTCTGTTTTGCGCGCTGTTTCCTGCGCTCTTATCAGTTTCGGTTTAGACTCGGGATGGGTCGGCTGCGTGCCCTTTCGGGGAAAGAAGAGTGGGTGCGGAAGGAGCGGCGACGTACGCAGCAGCGCGACTGGGTCCGCAACTGACGTGAAGCCGCTGTCGCCTCGACTTCCACTGCGTCCACCGCCTCAGACTCCCTTGCGAAAGAAAAGCACATATCTCGCCTGGAAAGCCGCCTCCGAGAACAGTACCAGCGATGTAAACGGCGCCGCGGGCCACGGAGGCCAAGCGCAAGCGCGAGGCCCGGCGACGACAGCACTGCACGCCGGCTGAACTGTTCTCGAGTGCGACATTGAGGTTCCGGAGGGAGTTCGTGGAGAACCCGTTTGGCGTCACGTGCGCCGTGCGCGACCGACTCTGGTTCGCCTGAGACGTATCCACGATCGGCGGCGTGTAGGACGAGAAGAAGCGGGAAACGGGCGCGTGCGCGTTGCGGCAGTGTATCGAGTCGGCGGACGTCTACAAAGAACCAGCGTGCAGAACGTGCCAAGATTCCCTGCTCAAAGGCGCGGTGCCCCGGTTCGCGACCGTGAACGGCTACAAGTACCCACTCGTACCGGAGCACCTACCGAGGTTGAACCTGGTGGAGGAACGACTAGTGGCGCCTCGACTCCCGTTCATGAGCCTTCGGCGGTTGACGTGGTTTAACAAGGACAACCGGGGACAGTACGGTTGTCACATAACCAATTATTCAATCACACCTTAACCCTTACATTTATAAATACTTCATTTCTACCCTAGTACACCTTCGCTGGTCTTGCTTCTTCACGAGAGTGGAAAGGCTCGAAGTTTTTTGTCTAGGATTATTGACAAAACTGAGTTTCCCATCTATCTCGTCAGGGTTTGTTCTGTACAACGGGTCAATGTACTTCTGGGCGATGACAAAAAACATCATTCCGGTTTCTAGTTTAGACCATACAATTGTGCTTCTTTGATAAAGGGGGGCTTTCGGTTCACAGTGGAGTTTGGCTATTCCAATGTACCCTCATTTATTGAAGCAATACTTGTTTGCAAGATTTGTCATGGTGCAGTTAGTACTGCCAATAGCGAGGGCACCAGTATAAAATGCAGCTGCAGAAATATAGTTTCGTACCGGTGAGGTTTCATAAACATTGGGCACGTTTTTGTCCGAACATCTATTTTTATATTGAGCGTTGAAAAACTGTAACACGGTAAAATTAAACTCCGAATTTCGAAGAATTTTAGAATCTCACAAAAGTAAACTCCCATAAACCCCGAAATTCTAGCGAAAAAATAAACTCCAAAAAACACACTCAGAATTTCACAAAAAATAAACTCCGAAAACACGGAACCCTAGCTATTACTAGGGTTCCGTGTTTTCGGTAAATGTCAATAAACCCGGAAATTCAATGCTGTTTTTTCACAGTACTGAGAAAAAAGCTAAGCTTACAAGGCCCGATAAACAACAATTTCTTGTCAGACACCAAAAATCGACACGAAAAAGCACCGAAACAACCAAAAACAAATTAAACCCCGAATTAAAAAAAAAGAAGCATTCCCAATGCAAATAAAAATAAACCCGTAAAACACGGGACCCTACTTATAACATAGCCAGAGTTGCATATCGAGCCCATGGAGAAAGAATGCGTAGAATTATTAGGAAATATACATAGGTCGGAGATGTTCTTAGGCTTCCCGATAGATGGCGTTACGTTTTCTTTCGTCGTAAATGATGATGATGATTTTGAGACTATGCCCATTTCAAAGGGAATAGTCTCAAAATCATCATCATCATCATCATCCTCGTCGTCGAATGCAGATCACAAGCGTGTGCAACTGAAGCGCAAATGTGTGAATTAGTCTTTTATGCAAAATCGGGAAAGGGTACGTGTAGGTGAAGAACCAACCAACCAACACATCCTAAACAACAAGGCCGCAGTGGTCCAATTATGACGTCACGTACCGGAGGCGGGACACAAAGTACACGCAAGGCACAAAAAAAAACATAAAGAAGAAATAAGAAAACGAAGTAGGATACGGAACAAAAGTGTGACTGCAAAGTGATGTTTTTTGTGTTTTTTGTTTTTTTTTCTAGAATGTTCGTCTTCGCATTTTTATATCTTAGATCTGCTAGATAGTGGAGTAAACCACCTCGGTGGCTCCGAGGTGGTTTACTTCAGTATCGGTGGTCTAGTGAGCTAAAGCGCACACCCAGCTCGACGCCCGTGGAGCGAAAGCTCGCGCTGCAGAACCCAGGAATCCTGGGTTCGAGCCTCACCCCTGCCCGTTTCGATCTGGATGAGCATCGTACCGGCGTGCGGTCGTGTATCAATACTGCGTGAGCACGTTAAGGACTCCAGATTAGCAGTCGTAACTGCACTGGCAAAATTGCTCATCTACAGTGTAAAAACCAGTGTCGCCCCGTCCTGGCAGACCGACCTTACGCTGTATAAATCACTGAACGTCCAATTTGACTTTTTGGCTCCGAGGAGCGACGGCCTGTAACGATCCCCCAGGGGGCGTTGTCGAATCCCGGCCGAGGTGCCCGCAAAATGATGGAGGCTTATTGCGGTAAAGGAGGCCGTGTAACCGAGATTTCGGTTGCACGTCAAAAGTTCCCCAGGTGGGCGAGTCCTCGCTGGGACGTATCAGACGCCCTTCGTTGGTAAAACACGCAGGTGGGTGGGTGGATTGGTGTGTGTGTGGGGGGGGGGCCTTCGTTGGTAAAACACGTAACCCCCCCGCCCTCAATCCACCCACCCATTTAAAAAAAATATTACTTAATATTAAAGTTGGCGTTAAACCTACTTGACTCTCTGGATTAACAGAATGAAAATTAAGGCTTTACATATTCAATCCAGATGGAGAGACAAGCGACAGCTCGGGAATTGTGCTCTCAGTGGTTCCTGGCAACAGCAAAGAGTATGTATAGTTTCTTCTTGTTTTATTTGTAATGTTTCACGACGGTTTTTTTGTATAAATTAATAGGTAATCTAGACACCAACTGAACTCTGTGACGTCACTCCGCTGCGGTGGTGCTGCTGTCGCTACTTTTGTCGTGTTGATGTATAGAATGGATTGTACCATTCTCCTTGCGGTACTGATATATGTGCCGGGTGTTTCGGGGAAGAAAAAAAAAAGAACCAGGTTTTACTGACCTCTCAAAAATGAACTGCGCTTCGCCGAACGCTTTAGTTGGTAGCTCCAGCGATTGGTATATACCATAAGTTTGGAAACTTTTGCGTTATTGGATTAAAAAGTTTTTAACGATTTGTGGACATTTTCAACGAGAAAATGGCGGCCAACGGAGGCCCCGAGTACCGGAAATGAATGGTATATTTGATATCTGGAAAGCAAACGCCATTCTCGCATTGAAAAGTTTCGTAAACAGCTTGTTATTTTTGATTGAAATAAAACTAAGTTTTCGAAACTTCTGGTCCCAACCGTCAGCGCTAAGTTTTGGCAGAGACCGATCGTTCGGCAGGGAGTTGCCTATTCTTTTTCAGTAAAAAAAAAAAAACACGCTTGCCTTCTTCCCCGAACACGTGGTACTCTGAATGTTTAATTAAAACAAAGATTAGGTCATGCGCAGATATTTAGGTAAGAAACATATATAAAATGCGGGAAAGCGGTTGCGGAGTTTTATGCTGACTGCTGGGTCGTTCGAGAAGCTACTCGTGTAATGACCTCATATTTCAACCTACTTAAAGGGGCGATGCAACATTTTTTTGTAATTTGCGCAAATACCGCTTAGAACGGATCCCTGACATTAATGACCTATGAAACACGCGTTCGTTTTTGACCCCACGCAATAGAAGTCCCAGAAAAAAATTAAAGAAAAACGAGCAGCGTTCACCCCCTCAACTCGCAGCCAGAACGAGCGGCCACGTGACCTGGAGCCGATTATATGCCGCCAATGTTGATCATATTCACACGCTGGTGTTGGCAAACCACAGGACACGCGCTGCGTTCCAGACATTGTTATGGCTCGGCTATTGTCGTCGTTGCAGCGATTGGACACGGGCCACTACCCGAACGCTTCTCGAGCTAGTGATTATCACGAGCCCAAATCGAGTGCCCACGCAATGCTCGAGTTCAATCTATGAACAGCATTCAAATATCGTCATATGGGTGTACTGCGATCCCCACGTTAAGTCATCAAATTTTGCAAAGGAGAGATTGAATGAAAATGATCGCTTTTGTCCTTGAAATTACACCGCAACAAAAGAGTTTCTTGGCCAGTGGCGTTGCGTGCGAGTATCCTTGAGTCCCACTAGTGCCAGTAAGCTCGTGTAAAGTGAAAAGCATTCCAACTAAATATCGTGGCACAGCTCCTTTAAAAAGATGGAGCCTGAAATGTTTATAATGGTATTTGAAAGATTACACGTATAGATTGACACACGTTTGAAGCTTGCATCTTCCGACATGTGCTTTTGAATGTGTTGCTTTCCGCTGAATAACATCATTTAGAATTCGAACTCGTACATATTTGTTTTGTTTTTTTAAAGAAGCAGCGTAATGGAAAAATAAAAAGCGTTGCCATGTTATATGATCGTGCCCAATCCCACGGAAAGAAACAGGTTGCACCTATTAGTTGAGATCCCTCCGTTCGGGTGGCTGATGTCGCAGCGACGTAGTACAGAGATTTAGGGAACCGTTGCTGTACATCCGATACGGTCCGGACTGCGCGCGTGCTACCGCGGAGGACTTACACATGTGCTGTTCGAACCGGAGTGCCCACAGTAGTACCGTATCGGACGTGCAAAAACGATTCTCTAAAATGCTCTATATTATGGTGCCTGGAAATGCGTCCTTCCGACTCGTGTGTTTACCGCGTCCAAAAACGATGTCTCTCGACTTCTGCTTGATGACGTCATATACACTCTCGCCGACCGCGATCTAGGCGGTGTGACAGCAGCGGTGGTGGCTGTGGCAGACGCCTGTTCCGCTGCAGGGTCCCTCTTCAGCTTGACAGACCACGGAAGCTTCGGCAGTCAGGGGTTGGGAGACACCGTGAGGAATGGGACACTCCGGTTCGCTCGTGTTTTTTGTCAGGACTTTTACGACCAACCGCCAGGATAGCAACATCCGACAGCGTGACACTCCGGCTTTTGGGACGTCGTTTTTCGCCACTTTGGGACCGCTTGTGGTGCATTGGCGGAATGGGACTCTAAAGAAACCAGTCGGAGGCGCGTCGTTCAAGGCACCGTATAGCAATGGGGCTTAACAATGCTTTCAAGGTTCCATTTAAAATTTGATTTGTTCACCGTTTCCTCGAGCCTGTCATACTCTCAAGGATAATGCGAGGCGTAGACCGTTCCGATAATCGCCTCCTGCTCGCCGTCATCTTCTGTCTACTGGGCTGTGGAACGCTGTTTCGAGCATGCGCAGTGGCTCTCTTCTCTTATGTAGAATGTGGGACGCCGCGCACTGTCTACAGACCCCAGTGACTCGGTGTTTTTTGCCCGGACGATGATCGCAGAAAAGGTGTATACGGCCTGAAAGTTCCCATGCCCTTGAAAGGATGGATGGATGGATGCTAATGGCTATCTCTTGACAATGGGCGGTAGCTTGCGCCATCTATAGCCTAGAAATCAAAAGAATGATTTAGCCCCTCTCCCTCTTATTCGAATGTCCTCCTGCTCTGCATTTTTCTAACCGTTAGCAGGCAGTGTGGGATATCGACAGGATGACCTTGGGGTATCAGGCAGGTTCACTCGTGCTTTTGTTTACCCCCCAACCTAAACCAATGGCGACTCATGCTTGGTTGCCTGAGTCGCCATTGTTTGCCTTTTAATTGACACGTTTCTGTTTGTGTTTCGATGCGCGAAACACGCAATTTGGAACACTTGCTGGCCGCATGAGTCGTACTTTATTATTAAAATCGTTGCACGCGCTTTCTGTGACCCGGAAGAGATGGTTATCAAAAAAAAGTGAGAACGCAAAGCGAACTAATATAATTTGAACTTAATTAAAAATAACAAAAACAAGACAGGTGAAAGAAAGAAAGCACAAACACAAAGTACTGCTTTCTTTTGTATTAATTTCTGATATATTTTTTAGATATGTAGGTATTTATTGCGGTGACCACTCACATTACCTCATACACTTCGTTACTAGCTTTTTTCCCACAAAGACATGGAGCCTTATCTGGCAGTTCATTGACTCGTTTTCTCCTTTCTGTAGAGTGAAGAGGACGGCTGGAGTGTACGGACTAGACACAGGCGGGATGATTCCGGCAAATAGTAATGGTGACTGTCGTTTTATTGTGGTCTCATGTCTTCAAGTGTAGTATATCTAGTGTGATATTAATCAATCAATGATCAACGACGCGGGTGTGTGTGTGTGTGTGCACGTCCGCTTCTCCTTCCTTTCAGGTCATCTTGAAGCGGCTTGCCGGATCAACGACAATGTGACTCTACGTCCTTTTGCATTCCGTGTTCACACTCATATACTTGGTAAGTGTTGTCGATCAGGCAGGCTGAACAAACACAAAATGCGATTTTTTTTTTTTGGGGGGGGGATGCTTAATACATATTTTAGTTCATCTATTCTACGACAACCAACAAGATATCGGGAGGATTTTTTAATCTCTGGAGCATTAAATCATGCCTCAGATGCTTGTTCCCGAATCTGCGTAAGTCTTATAAGTTACGCAACATTTTTTGAGCAGCACAGGTCGAGTCGTACATTGTTCTGAGGGTTTAGGTATACCGTATTGCGGGGGCAAATTTAGGCTAAAAAAAAAGGTATCCCCTAAATTGTCCGCACTTGGTGCCAAGTCCGCGCGTGGCGAATTCTCATACATAGCACATCTTCACAAATGCCCGCTTTATTAGCTAACAACGACAAAAAATGCTTGTATCAAACATAAATCATAGTTACTATACTCTGTCATTCGCAAAGTTTGTCACGTCTCGTCAAAATTAATGATCTGAAATAAAATTATGTTTCTTGTATAGTTCGCTCCTGGAAAATCACAGTAATTAAGGTTTTCTTCATTTCTTTGTTTACGGCTATGACACTCAAAAAGCTTTTAGAGCAAGCTACAGCTGTATATATTGTCTTTGTGTACGCTACTTGTGTCATGAAGGATCTTGGAAACAGCAGGTCTAGGTCGATTAAGCAGTTAAGATTGCGCCTCATCTCAATGGCCGGGCGCAGTAGAATGTACACCTTTCGTCATAAACTAATGTTTTGATTGGTTGAAGCTCACAATACAATGCGGGGCGCAAGTTCGTCTGCTTCTTGCCCAGGGGTGGCGATGATGTCAGATCGCCGAGCTCTCATTGACTGATCGAAAAAACAAAAATAGTGGGTATACCTCGAGGCATCTAGCATTGGGGTCTACCCACTATCCTTTCAATCAGAGCCAATCAGAGCTCGGCGTCGTTCTGACGTCACCGCAACTGCTGCGCAAGAAGCAGACGACTTGCTCTCCGCATACGCCTTTCGGTAAAATTACCCAAGCATCCAGGAGGATGCTGGGAACGCAGGTACGCGCACTGCACGCGCTCGCCTTCCTTATACAAAATATTATAAGTAAATAACCGAAATAAAACGTTTGTGGAACGCGCGTGCAAAGTGCCTCTTTGTTTTAGACTTTTTGTTTTTGCTTTGAACAGTTACAGCTGCAGACGCCACCACGCGCAGAGCGTGTACCTACGCTCCCGGCATTCTCTTTGACGCTTGGGTAATTCTGCGAACGGTCTACGGTATTTAGGCCCGCATGGCCCTGTATGCATCGATATAAAGATCACGGGGATATTTTTTTTTAAATGTCTTGTCATGGAAGTAGTTTAGATGTGTTTTTTTATGTTTGCAGGAAAAGCTGTAACGGGCTATATTGTTAGAAATGGAACCTGGATTAATATTGGCAAACGCAATCCACTCGAGCCACAGGCAAGTTTTTCTGTTATTGTTTTTTCTCCCGCTATGCTATAGTCGTCGCAAGTTTAAGAAACGCAGGGGGCGCGGCACTTCCCAGGTCTCTAATTATCGCACCCCAGCCTATGAGACTGCTGCATTTTCCGATAAAATCACTGAAAAACTTATCACAAAGTGTGAGCATAATGGTTGCACGATGAACCTATTATTTATGAATCGCTCTCAAAAGCGAAAAGAAGCTTCGAGATACGACACTGAGCATGGTTCCGAATACTGGAAGACGAACATTCTCTTAAAGGGGCACTCAATGTGGATTTCAAGATCGTGTATTTATGGTGATAACTCAATCCACAAGCTCTATGCTTTCTAAAAAAACACCAAATTACACTCTTGGGCGGCCGATTTTTTTTATTGAAAGTTATGAAACTTCATGACACGCCCCTTTTTTCGCACCTTAGAGCAGGCACCAGGAGGCGCCGTCGGACGGCGTTTTCAAACAATAATAGCTGTATTACGTCTCCTGCACCCAAAGATTTGACGTTTTCGTCAAATATTTCGTCAAATTCTATAGACGTGGTCCCCAGAGAAAATAGTGCCCGCGTATTTCGCTATTGCTGCGAGTTTACTAGGATCGTCTTGCCATCTAGAACGGGTCATTTTTATTGACTAAAGCCCAACCAACAATTTGCCATCAAAAACAAACTTCTACAGAAAGCACTTGCGCGCCTCTTTAAGATAAAAACTTGAATTCGTAGTGCGGTCCGCCATCTTTCATGCAAAGTCCGCTATTGTGGTGCCCGTCCAATCATATAGTACGTGACAAATCACTCAGTCACATGAAGTGTCGGTATTTCCACTAATTACCAGAAGATCAAGCGACTTGTACTGCGACTTCCTAAAATTGTTACAACCATACGACAACATATTCAGCTAGATTCTGAGTACAGAAATTGCTTGGCTATATTTCTCTTCGACGGAAATGGGCTGCCAACTATTTGTGTCATACTTTGTTTTATGACATACATTTTCTCGGGTCATACTTTTTTTTTTTTTTTTTTGGTCAGGGGTTCTTGCTTCTAACCAATGCGGGCTTAAGAAAGCCACCCATGGGAAATCTGTTTTTTTGCATTCGGTCACTTATATCCGCCAATTTCCTTGTGTTCAAGTTATGTTTATTGAAACGTTCAATAGTTACGAAATACATTCGGTGAGATGGAGATCGTGAAACTCACCTTACGCGTTTGAGAGCTCGAGCTTTTGACAAATACTATCTAGAACCTTAGCCCAAATGGTTCGTTTTTTTTTCATTTGAATTCTCTGAGCTAAACCTCGTTTTGTTAAGTAGATTCTGGTAAACCTGTCAATTCCAGATTTATGCGACATCAAGTTCATAGTGAATTTATTGCTGTCCACTGGTAGGACACACTAAAAAATTTTACACGGTGTAAAAACGCTGTTTCCGAGACATACACTCATGGCAATACCCTTTCAGGGCCCTTATTTTGACGTAATACGCCCGCTATGATCGTAAAATAGGGAGCTGTTGCATTAAACACCTTTCGGTTTTGTAGGATGTAAAGAGGGTGTCGAAAAGAGTGTGTATGGTGAGGCGAACCGCTTTTTGAATAGTTCGCTGCACTGACGTCCGCTGTAGCCGAGGTTGTTTTTGGCCACGATCTGGAATAATTCTTGCCTGAACCAAAGTTTTTTTACTTGGAGATACATTCTCTGAACACAGATATAATATGCATTACGCGAAACATTGACTAGAACAAAGATAGTTGCGTGTAACTTTTGCAATTGAGGAGGCGGTCACCTACGAATGAGTATATCTGAATTGTCGAGCATATAAGGCGGTGGAGAAGTCACCAGGGTCATGAGTCCTCTCTTGTGTGTGATTCATTGCGTCTGCAGGTGCTGTTTCTGTGCGTGTGAGAACTGCATGTGGTGCTTGTCACTTAAAAAAACTTGCTGCTCGTAAACATTTACCTAGGATGCTGCAAAGGTCACCACTATCTTATTTTTCGGGTGCTCACGAGCATCCAATGGGTGTTAGTCCAGGGACCGGTTCATTTACGACCTTCAGGGTGCAAACCTCTTTAATGTGCACAACAATGTTGAATTACATTCCTGCCGTGAAGCGTATGCTATATTGATCAAATCGTTAAAAACTTTAAGAGAGTCGGTCAAGACTTTCGATTTTAGACTTGGTGACCATGTTCACTGTTGTGTCGGCGTATCACATTGTCATGTGATTTTATCTATAGTCGCTCGTGCGCAAGCGCAGGCTGCGAGTATGACTTTGAGCATTTTTGGTTTTTTCTAGAGCGCTCTTGTAGTGCTTTATAACGCCTTTATGTTCATGTAAATATGCATATACACTAAAGTAGGAGATGTTGTGTCGGCGTACTGCTCCGTCATGCTGCAGTTTCTATTGTCGCTCGTGCGTAAGTGTGCCCGTATGTTATCGCTTGGGCTCTGGCCAGGTAAGCTATAGTATATAGAGCACCCCTTCTGTTCGCTCAATCGTTCATTTGTCATGCCGCTTCACTATGTGTCAGTAAACCAGCAACACCTGCTGCCCCTGACTACTGTCCATCCCCATAGTCCACGCGAAACATATACAGCTCTGAAAGTGATGTCCTTTTTTCAGATGTTTTATCCGTCAAAGAAAGGTCGGACAATCGTGAAGGGGGATATTTTGCTAGGTACCACGCTTTCAAACTGGCTCGTCCTTATACAGTACCTTTGCAAAAAACATTTAGAATTCAACGAAGCCAAGATAAACGGTTCATAAACTAAGTTGCAAATAATCGGGAAGCAAACATTCAACAATGGCACGTGATAAATTAGCTTTAATATCGATAAACCTTTCCCAGATAAAGATGACACCAAGTGGCGAAAGGTCGAAGTGCGATTGGCGTTCAAGTGGGGAGTTGCGTTACCCTTTCCGCCTCCTCCTGGATTTATCGGAGTTGCGAAGGATGCAGAAGAGGTAACGCAACTCAATATCACCAAGCAGGCAAGGCCTGCGTATCATCGCTAGAAAGAGTGGGGCGTCATCACAGTCGGATGGCGCCAATTCAGCGATTGGACCCGATCCCGGTGGCGAGCGTCCTATTCGACGCGTTGATTGGACACGAGTCCTGGCAGAACGATGATGCAGCACTCGTATCCAATCCGAGCCTTCGATCGATCTCACCGCGATGGCGTCACAATTCTAGCTCACAGGCTTTGATTATTCTAGGTGGCGCTGACTCTGCGCTCTCGGTCTGCCTCAGAGCAGCGTCCTTTTGGCGCCCAATTTCTCTTACCTTGAACTGGTCTATAGACCAATTCAGGTTTTCCCGCTAAATTTAGCGGCAAAACGCGTCCCGCAATACAGCAAAAAAAAAAATTGAAATGATGATTTTAAGTTTTAGCTCTACGCAAATTTAGGTTTTCTCGCCATATTTTCCAGCGAAACGCTTCCCGCTAGATATGTGAGGTGAAATTAGGTTGGTGTATAATTATACAGCATTTAAGATTTTTATCGCTAAAATTAGCTATTGAGCAACGATGAAGGGAAGCACTTGATCTCACAGTTTGGTAAACCCAGAACTTTTATTGCATTTAGTATTTATTTTATTTTTATTGTTTGTCACATGGTTTAATTGGCCCCGCATATTGGCAGAATTCGAATCATTTAGAAGAACGTGCTCAATTATCAGCTTGGTTAATGTTTTTAATGAAGTCGGAGAGATTTTTATTTATTGTTCAGCTTAATCGCTTGCAGTGCTCGGCATATCCACACAACATTACGGCGTCGCACAAGTAACCCCGACAAAACTGTGGAACGCGGATCTTGCAGAAAAGGGAATTCAATAATTGACCGCCCTTGAATGACACCCAATAGCCATTTGTTAAACATCTTGTTTTATAGATGGTTAAGCTCATGTGAGCCTGAAAAAAAAGTGTGGCCACGAGTCTCAACGGTTGACGGATGCGAGAGGAATAGTGAGGTGCTTGACGCTGATTGGTTAGCAGAGAGGTCATGTGACCAGGGGTGGAGTCAAGAGGATGGGAGAGGATGAGGGGGTTAGAAGGTTCTAAAAGATCACCAGATTTATCTATTGAAATATACACATGCCACGCCTTAAATTATCCGATGAAGACCGCCGTGAACGTGGGCGTCTTGTTCAATAGGCTGCTAAACGATGATTTGAATATTTCTGATGCTAGAAGGTTTTGCGTAAGCAACACAGTTCACAATTGCCTAGCCGTTTGCCGTACATCTATGTACAACGTTGTGAAAGAAAAACGAAACCGATGCTTCGCATTTTACAATGTTTGGTTTTCGCAAACGCGCATGCGCCAACAAAAAAATGTGATAAAATATAAGCCAAGTATTACAGCAATAAAAATTAAAGGTCGCAAAGTGGTTGATGCCGCAACATAAAAAAAAGCTTACGAATTTGAATTTACATTTTGGGGATGCGGGTATCAAAATTGAGGAGGGCTCTATTCAAGTTTTTTTTTTTTTATATAATATAGTGATAACAAAAATCATTGTAGTACATCTACACACCCTAAACATTTACCATAAAAATAATATTTAAAATGTGCTTCGCGTGACACAAAGTCTTGGGTAAGTTACTTTCAGAAACGTTATTTGTTACAGCTACATTCAGACAAAAGTAGCGAAGTTACCCTTACAGCTACAGCAAAGAAAAAGTAATTCGTTGCCGTTACTTTCTAAAAGTAGCGGCGTTACTTTTAAGTTACTTTTGCATAAAACTACAAATAAAAAGCAGTAGATCCTTCACCCAAGTTTATTATAAAAAGTGCAAGTAATGTGGGCGCACGTTGGCACAAGCCAAACATGACACTCCAGTTGCCGGAAAACAAAATTTGAAAATGTGGAAGGGGTGGCTAGGCTAGATTGTACTCGTTCACTGATACCTAAATGGTGAAGAAACCGTAAAAAGTAACGACGAAAATAAATTCGTTACTCTAGTCGTTACTCCAGAAAAAAGTATTAAAACTACAGATGCAAGTTACCTTTGAAAAAATTACTCGTTGCTGATAAAAGTTACCAAAAAGCAACCAAGTTACAGTAACGCGTTACTTGTAACGATTTATTTTTAAGACTGGCTACACAGTGCTTCTGTAGGTTAAGTAAGATCCTGCCAAACATTGAGTGGATGGCTCATTTCTTTAAAATTACAACATTCATTCTTTCGTGTTAAACAAAGCATTATTACACGTTGCTTATCCAGTCATTTATTTTTGCTTCAGGCTGCACGCTGCACCATGAAAAACTTCAGGAGCAGAGACACTTACGTAGGGTGAGGACATTCCCCTAAAGATGTTTGGCCACTGCGCATGTCACTGCTTTGCATATTTTGTTCCGGTTGTATATATGTCACGCGAAATCATATTTTTATTTATGAAATAGTGAGTCTTTAGCGTGATTCGAAAATTCGCACTTGAGTTTAACCGATTGCGTGTAAACCTGTAGTAACTGCTTGCGACGAGCTAACGCACTGACGCCATCTGGTGCGTAATCCTTGAACTTTCCCAACCTACGTCTATGTTTTCTCATTTGTTGCGCAACATTCTTTCACTTTAGGCCCGAAATAATTCTGACAATGTTATTGGCCACCATTTTTTTTAAAATAGATAGTACGTTGATTTTATCTTTCAAATACTACGAAACCTTCAGTCAAGCACCTCGGTTTGATCATGCTAATAAGGTTGGAATTCCATCAGCCAGAACTAACGCTTTCTTTCAGTCATTTCTGCCACGCACATCTGACGAGTGGAATCGCCTTCCTGCTTCAATAGCCACTATCGAAGACTCCCATCACTTCAAGAGCGCCTTAGCTAACATTGTATGATTATATGCCATTTTTTGTTTATTTGTATTACCATTTTTGCTGTACTCTGTTTGTTTAATTTCTTCTTGATTGTTACCACTCCCCTCTCTAATGCCTTTGGCCCTGAGGGTATACTAAATAAATAAATAAATAAGTTATGCAAAGATCGGAACTACCAACTAGCCCAATGGACCGCCTATTACAAGGCACATTCGCTTCATCCGCGCTTCTGCAAGAAGCATCGATAGAATGAGGTTAATTATTCCTTCTAGTTTTACTGCCTATGTGAAGCATTCAAATTGTCGTAGTAGTTTTTTTTTCTGTGTTTTGTAACTCTATTACGCGTGTGTCGAGAGGGTTTCACTAAGGTTTAATTGCTACCTTATTATTTTCCTCTACAGCCCCACATCGGAAGATGAGATGTGCGACTTCTATGTGATGTACTACACAGACGGAGACAATATTCTAGAAGAGAGTTTGTGCTACTCCGAAGCGTCCCCAACTTACTACTGGAGAACAGATCCGATGCTCAAAGACCACGTCACGCCCGCAATCGACGAAGATGCCAGCACTCTCGATTGATACGCCCTATTCGGAGAGCAAGTTCGTCTGCTTCTTGCGCAGGGCTTGCGGTGTCATCAGAACGCCGAGCTCTGATTGGCTCCGATTGGAAGGATAGTGGGTAGACCCATAGCCTCCTATATACTGACAAAGCCTGGCAGACCGCCACGAGAAGCGGGCGCCGAAACGGAAAAGGTGGAGCGGCAGACAACGAATGAGGGGAGAGCCACGTGACTGGCGCCCCGCTGCGGGGAGACGCCGATACACACTTCTCCCGAGCGAACAAGTGCGTTTCGGGTCCTCGCGGCTGCAAAAGCTGTGCGCTGACGTCCAGGTTTCCCAAGAAATGGCTCTTTGATGCTCTGTGCTGCCAGATCCTCGCGCTCCAAATCTGCGACCGGGCACTCTATGCCTCCGTCGTCGAACTGTCAGGCTCTGTGATTAAAGAAGTGGCTATGATATAACTTTTTCAACGTCCTATGCGTGGGCCAGAAAATGCCATCTAAGCTAGTGAGGAAGATCGATTGTCTTTTGACGAAGTTCAAAAAAAAAAAAAAGAACATTAAGGACGGATGTAAGCCTTACGAACTTTTGTCGAGTTCGACCCTAAAACTGAACGAATACCAAAGTTACTATTAGCCCCGAGGGGTTTCGGTGGCGCCCCCTTGCGGTTTCCATTCGTGACGTCGTGAACAGTACTTGACTCGCCCTGATTGGCGGGATTTGCCTCGCCGCGAACCGGCGATTGGGCAGGCGTTTTTATTGTATACAACAGTGGTTCTCAAATAAGGGCCGCGAGACCCTCAACAAAATTTTTTTTTATTTGGCACGTTTTTTGTAGTTTAGTTCGGCCGTGACTAATTTGCAACCTGCTTCCGAAACTACGACAGCAATAAAACGCACCTGTTTCATGCTCCAGACGTGTTACCTTACCCTCCACCCTGCGAGCTGCGAGAATGGCTTTGTGGGTCTCCCGAGGCAATCGCGAAGGGGGCCCTTTGTCCCATTCTTACCGGATTAAGAAGAAAAAAAAACGCGGTTAGACAACGCCTCTGTTGCAGATTGGAAAGAATTTGACGCTCACCAGAAAATTTACGACGAGAAACTAGAAGATTGGAACCGCACAAGCGGAACGAGGCAAACGACAGACAGAAGCCGTTCGAGACACTTCTGTGTAATGATGTATATTCAATTGATTTATTAGTGTAGATACAGTTTGCGTTTTGTTTTTGCGTTAATCGCCTGATTTAAAATAAGACGCCCACACGACCTCTTCGATTCTGAAACAGCCTCATTTCGCTGCCTGATACTTTGGATTCATTTGGCTCGGTTCTTCGGCTATTTCGCGTTAAGAGATTTTCCGTACGATACGATTTCCAAATAGCATGTGAACTGTTGATATCGTCATTAAAAAAAAAAAAAATATGCCATATCATCATTACAAAACGAAATATGCCATGTGTCGTGTCGTACTGCTGCGAAATAATCTACCACAAGTCAGAATGGCGTTGCGTACTAAATAGCGACCCTAAGAGCTTACTTTTCATAAAGCAGTGCTTTGAAGAATAAAGCTACTCACTCTAAAAGTGTCTGATCTCCTTGTGCGAAAAAAGAAACGAAATGAACCAGTTCACGATACCATTAGCAGCCATTAGAGTCAGATTACGAGACGGAATGTCCAACGAGCCTAAATGTCCAACGAGACGAAAGATCCAATAATGGATATTCAGGCACGTTGGACATTCAGGCTCGTTGGACATTCCGTCTCGGTTGGACCTTCCGTCTCGTTGGACATTCAGGCTCGTTGGACATTCCGTCTCGGTTGGATCTTTCGTCTCGATGGACATTCAGGCTCGTTGTACATTCCGTCTCGATTGGATCTTTCGTCTCGTTGGACATTCAGGCACGTTGGACATTCCGTCTCGATTGGATCTTTCGTCTCGTTGGACATTCAGGCACGTTGGACATTCCGTCTCGGTTGTCAAGTGCTAGAATAATTTGTCTTGTGAAATATACAGATTTGTGTGGATATTTAATCCGCGTTTCTGCAGTCATCGCCGTATTTTCGTCATACTAAAATGTCGTGCCACTGAAGCCGACGTTGACGAGCCGACAGAGAAACACAGAGCAGACACACATTTTCTAATTTCAACTATAGGAAGGCATGATGGTTAGAAAGCTGAGAGCCGATGCGCAGCTACGTACCCATCGGTTACACGTGTTGATTGCACGACGCCAAATGCTCCTTTGATATTGACAGTTCAAATGTTTCGATGACATATACGTCAGCCAATTTAAAATATACAGTATAATTGAGATGCAGTGTCCGCGTGTTCTAGTGCATCGCAATTGGGGGATGTCTATGAAAGCCGCGCTTCAGATCCCAGTAATTTCTAGCTCAGTTCTCCCTGCCCGTTTCGGTCTAGAGATGAGCTACGGAGACCCGCGTTGTAACTGTGCGCAGAGTCAGTATTTAAATTTTTGAAAGAAGCTTTGGGAGCTGTTGGTGCAAGGCATCAGTAGTTTGCATAAGCGTAATTTCCCACTAATAAAAAAAGATATAGATATCTTTTTATAAAAAAAGATATAGATATCTTTTTTTTTTTTAAACAAAGTCTACATCTAACGCGCCTGTAAATGCACGGGGGTGGTTGGTGGTGGGACCCGACAACCCATAAGTAAATGCAAAACAATAGTGTGAATTTAATTTTTTTAATTTTTTTTTTTGGAACAGACAACTACTCACTGTACACATACTAGAGCAAAAAGTACCGGTATCACGCAGTACGCAATTTGTTTTTTTTTGTTTTGCATAGTAGTTTTCAGAAGCTTATCTAATTTAACTTGCTTCTGGAAGCACTCCGAAGCTCGCGATTCTGTCGAGGTAGTTAACGACGTCTTGGTACGTGGGAGCTTGACTGCCGATAAAGGACGCGAACGTATCCATCTCGGCGTGCAGCAGAAGGTTCCTGTTGACAACGGCGCTGGTGGTTGGTTTGGCTACAGCCAGGGGGTCCAACAACAAAGCCTGCAAGCGGTTTTGTGCTGCGTGCTGCGATACTTGCAGAAACTGAATAAACTCCGCAAGATCAGGATGGCGGCTGCCGAGACGACTGTGCAGCCCGTTGTGCCAGCCCTCTACCATGTTTGTCGTTCTTGGTCCTCGGTTTCCGAACTGGCCCCAGATCTCTTTGACAATGTTGTTCGATAACCAAAAGTTCGTGAAGTAGCGGACCAGTTGCTCCAGCCGTGCAGCGTGCAGTGGTGGTTGGTGTGGCCTGGCGGCGAGCAGGTCCCCAGCAAATTGAAGTCTGAAGTCGTCCGGCACGAAGGGAAGATGCCGCAGCCTGATGAAGAATTCGTTCACATCGACGTCGTCGCGGCACAAGGTCCTAAGTCCCAACTCGTCACGCTTCTTGTTCAGGGCCTTTGCGAAGTGAAACGCACAGCCGCGTACCTGGAGAAAAAAAAAATGTATATATACGAGGAAAAACCATTGTTATATTTTTATACATCTTTTTCTTTTTATTTATGTGAGATTCCAGAAAGATTCAACTCTTATCTGTTCATTATGTTTTAGGTTTCAGAATATGAAAAGCTCGATCATCAATCAAAGAACCTTAGACGTTTGCGTTTTAATTACAAGGTGCTTCGGGGGCTCAGATTTGAGGCAGAGTACAGGCCTACGGTCTCGTAACGTGTATACGCAATAATTTTGGTCTAGTTTGCCGAACGCAGTCTTCACGTCGTTTTTGCGGTGAAGCCGCCCAACTGAGATGCTGTGGGCACATAAGATTACGAAGTGGCCCATGAGTTATTTGCTGGGGCGTGACGGATGCCGTTCGTAGTTTCAGTATTTAAAGTTTCGAAAATGGGAAAAGAAGCTAGTTAAACTAAATTGAAGACTATACACGGAGAAGCTTGTGCAGTAATCTTACCTTTGGAGGCCCCATGGCGGTCTGGAATGTGTTGGTTACCGCCTGAATCGCTGCTGATTCGTAGTCAAATAGCCACGTGGTTGAGGTCTCCAGTGTTCCTGCATGTCCGTACTTGCTTATTATCGAAGCCTTTAAGGCACCGAAAAGGACCTCGTACGCCTGAACGTCCAAGGATTGCATCAAGGCATAAACAACTGGGTGGGCTTCTCCCTTCACGACCGCGTGTAAGGTATACAATTGGCCAGGATTGTGAAATTCGGTTGGGTTATACTTGAAGTTTCCGTCGCCCAAAATATAATCCACGTTCACGAGGGCTTCCAGGTCCTTTTCAGCATAGAAGAGCAGCAGCCGCCTGCCTTCTGTCTTGCACTCCAGTTGCAGAAATGGCCTTGAGTCCTTCGTGATGCGAAGTTCAGGCAGTATGGCGTCGATGGTGTTGCCTTTTAGGCTGTTGTGATGTCGGTTTCTTGACAAGGCCCGCCTCTTCGATGCAAATCCATACCCACTGTTTAGGTTGGCTTGTATGACTCTTTGAACATCGCCTTCGTACTCATGAAAGCGCTCATGGACTGATGACACTGCTTCATCAAAAGCTTCTCGGGGTCTTTTCCGGCTCTGGCGCACGTCCGTAGACACTTCGTACATAAAACGCCTGGAGAGAACAGATGCTGCATCGGCGTCTTCGTTCGGGTTGCAACTGTGGGGAGTCGCTGGGTGGTCAGGATCTGTCGCCATGACCCCGTTGCGTAAAGTGAGGTGGGCTACGGGGCACTTCTCACCGGACGCCTGCTTGCTGAGTTTGTAGCATCTGATGCATCGATAGTATTCGACGCTTGGGTCTCTAGGATTTGCACCTTTGTAGGAGAATTCGAGCACAGCATTGGGCCACCGCTGGCTCTTGTACTAAACCACAGGCTTGCTCGACCTCTTATGCGATGGCACAAACGTTGGGGCACCAAGGGCAGCGCTCATCCTGCGCGGGCTCCACTTTTCATTCTGCAGTCACAAAAAGAAAACACAATGTAACTTCGATGAGGGAATACGAATTCCACCTCCAGGCATTTGAAAAAAAGGAACTTTGATTCTAGAATGCAGGTGACTGCGATTCGAACTTCAACACTGACGGGCTACCAGCATTGCTAGACCCGGAGCCTTGTTATGACGTTCGAACACTCGAGGCCTGAGTCGGCAACAAAACACGTGACAGCCTCTGCTGGCACTGACACTTGCAGATTTTTTCATGTTTCATGTACTATCGCGGACAATATGAGCTGAAACAGCGCTCCGGCCGGCGCAGGGTACTACCTGCGCCGCCTGTCGCCTTCCCTTGCACACACGGCGCACCCTGAGGCCGAGATAAATTATCCCTTCCGCTCGCTGCGCCACTGCGCTCTTCCAGCCGTCTGCTAGCGAGACGGCGGGTGCGACAGTGGGTGTGTGTGTGGTAGGGCGAAAGGGGGAGGGGGGGGGGGAGGGGAGAAGAGACAAAAGATTACACTTGTCGTCCCTCTTTTAGAATTGATTTGCTTTACTCTTTCGCGTAGAATCACGTAGAAAAAACGCTGACTGGTGAAGAAAAAAATGCTGAAGTATCTTAAATTGCAGCTGCGATTATCGTTTTTGAAAGTCACATAAAAGACGTCGCAGGTTGTTTTTGTTTGATTAAGTACAGGCACAAAGTAGGACATCGTAAAATATAGGCCAAAATCTGTATACCGACCGGATTTTGTTCGACTTTAAGGTATTTACTCTTTTGTTTCCTTCTTCGCTGATCACAGCTGTTTAAAAAAAAAAGAAGTAAACATACATGTTACTGGAAGGTTTTGCAACCTTAATTAATATGAAAAGGTTCAAAAATATAATTTCTTTATTACTGGGCCACCTTGTTTGGTCCAAACAAAACAAGTTGCCGACAAGACACCAGTGTTTTATTTACAAATTCCTAGTCTTAATAAAGCGGGTTAAGCAGTAATATATTTGCCAGGAGAAGGAGCTTGAAACTTCATCGAAAGAATATTCGCAGAGGACAATGTCAGACACGAAAGATTAATAGCCGGCGTGGAAGTTCACCTCAACTATACAAGAAGATCGGGATCAAGGAGGCACCACACAAAAGTATGCGCTGGTGAACGGAGTCAAACAGCGTGTCGCAACTGTAGCATAAAGGTTTGTTCCAATAGGCAGAAGTCCGGTTAAGGGGGTCCTGAGGAGCAGTAAAACTTACAAAAGAAGTTAATACCGCGTCATTTTCCCCTGACCTGTGACCACGGCACTCATCCTGTCTGGAAGTCAGAGAGCGCGGCCACGAATTCTGGCTCGGCCCGAAGCCCCTCCCATTCACCTCTCATTGCTTTCCACAGTTTGTGTGCAGTGGCACGATGGAGGGCACGCAGTGACATGGCTACCTTGATGCCTCTCCAAACGTGTTCAATGATATTCAGATCGGTTCCTTTTCGGGGCCAAGGCAGCTTCGTCAGGCAGCGCTCCTCGAGGAGATACGAGCGTTACAACGCATTTTCCACTTCGGCACTTTCTTGAAATGCACTGAAATGCACGTTAGCTGAAAACGTGAACATTGGGCTACACGGCACACGCATCGTGATAATGGTTCCGTCGGCCAATATTTTCACTAGCAGACGACCGGAAGAGCGCAGCGGCGCAGTGAGCGCAAGTGAGAATTTATCTCGGCCTCAGGGTGCGCCGTGTTTACGGAGCGATGCGACAGGCGGCGCAGGTAGTACCGTGCACAGGCCGGAGCGCTGTTTCAGCTCATACTGTCCGCGATAGTACCTCTTTTGCAGTCTTTCCACGGAGAGAAAAAGTAATCCAGTCCAAAGTAAACATTAATAATACGTCACGGTTTCTTTGACAAAGTCAAACTTGAAAAAGCATGCACTCTAAGAAATGCCTGCGTGTTTCCTTACCCGCAAAACACTCGAAGGGCCAATCTCTGCGATCTACAAAATCAGCTCAGCGAATGATGAGACGGAACATCCGTTTAGACCTAAAAATGAAGTCTGCGCTGTGGCATTACGCAATGCAAAGCGTCATGCTTGCGTTGCGTAATGCCACAGCGCAGACTTTTTTGAGGTCTAAATAGATGTTCCGCCTCACCATTCGCTGAGATGATTTCGTAGGTCGCAGAGATTGTCTCTTTGAGCGTTTTTCGGGTAAGTAGACGCGCAGGCATTTTTTAGACTGTGACACAATAAAAAAATGGGAACATCAGACCTTCTGGAGGATTTTTTTGATGATGTATATGAAAACCTTGACTATACAAAATATGCGTTAGTTGTTTTTATAGATTTTACACGGGCGTTTGAAACAATAAATTGCTCTATTTTATTAGATCTATTGTACAGCATAGGGATTCGGGGCAAGGTGCATGACTTGTTACAAAATTATCTTCTGGACAGATATCAAAGAGTGCAACTAGGATCGAAATATGACAGGGCAATTAGGGTGAAGCAAGGGGTACCGCATGGTGCAATTCTCGGCCCTCTAGTGTTTAATTTATATGTCAATGAGATTGCTCAGCTAAAACGAACAAGCAAATTATTCCAGTTTGCAGACGATACAGTAGTTGTATACGCCCACGAAAACTATGAAGTTGCCATTGCAGAAGTACAAGAAGACATTCACGATATTTTTCCGTATTACTGTAAAACTCAAATTATCGTAAATACTTCAAAACCTTAAATGATGTGCTTTAGAGACCCTAGAAAAATACTGTTAGCTCAATTATCCATGAAAATGCACAATAAAAATTGTAATAACTGTTCATGCCTAGCAATTGAATATGTCAATAATGTAATATTTTTTTGCAATGTATATAAATTAACATCTTAAATGGGACTCTCACATAGAGCAAGTATGGAATAAATTAAGGACACTGATGGCCTATATGTTTCACATTCAAGATGTGGCCCCCATTCTGTACTTAAAATGATTTATAACTCATTAGGAAAATCTGTAATACAATATGAAATAACTGTTTATGGGCACTGTGCCTAATACCTCCAAATAAAAGTTGAAACTTTTCAAAAATAAATATTTAGAAGAGTTGGTTGTCAAATCAAAAAAGGGAGCGATTTAACAGATGATATCCAACAAAGAACTAGGCGTATTCTACTTTAGTGATCAATTGAAATACGACATAATTACAAAATTTCTTTTAAGCTATTACGACAAAATAGAATTTGTTAAAAAAAGAACATTACCCCCAAATAGGAATTTTTTTGAACCATTAATAAAGACAAAGTTGGAGAGGCTACGAGAAAATATTATGTGCCAAAATTTTCTAACCAACTACCTGAAGAGTTGATCGAGTGCAAACATCCGCACGCAATGAGAAAATAGCAAGAATATGGATCAATGAACAGAGGAAGTAAAAACACAAAGTGACAATTGACGAAATGCTTTACCTACGTACGACCGTAACTACTGTATGAATTGAATTGATTATTAAAACAACGTTCTGAGATGTATTAGTAAACTGCAGTGTGTACCTAATAGAGGCCCGTTCCACCTGTTACTGTGTATCTGCGTATGAACCGCTTCTTTTCTTATAATTTGTTTGCTTGATTAAACTCATAGAATGAGTTGAAACTAAAAATTCTGGTTGTTAGTTACCTGCCGCGTCCCACGCACAAGCCTTATTGGCTTATGTGGGTACAGGGCGAAATGTATTCAAAAAAGAAAATAAATTGTATTGTATTGTATTGTATCGTATTCTTCATTACCTGACTTTTGCCCCTTGTTTCGAATCTTTTCTACCGAGTGTGCACTGTACATGTTCTAGAAAACCAACAAGCGCTGGTGTTCCAATCATTAAACAAAAGCTCCACTTTATGATACGGCTTTCGGTAAAAGTGCGTCCAATTAGCCATCCCCGCATATTAAAAGATGCTCTCCACTTTCGTAAACTCTTTGATATCGCAATAACGCTATCTAGTCGTAAACTATAGTGCCAATAACCAGCAGACAGGTTGCCACTTACCGTATTTAGGGGCCAAGGGAAACTTGCAGCTCCGGAGATTGAAAAACGAGAAGTGTATGCAGGGCTTGCGGTTTCTTCCTTTTTATAGCATCGAAAATGTGCGAAGATACTTGTGCGTGTGCAAGCCGGAACTGGACGATGTCCACCGGCAGAGGGAAGAACGTATTGGCGTTTGTGAACGGAACGCCACGAGAACACGTCTTTGTGTAAGTTTTCTTTTACTCCATTGTCACCCGGAAACAAGAGAGCGGGAATGAAAGTTGATTGGTTCAACCATCACAGGTACCTGCTGACAAAGCAAACATGCACTCTACGGGAATAACCCTCAAAGTGCGATATGTTCAGAAACTGCTATCTTCTTTACCGGAACAAAAACAACTTTCTCTTATAAGGCAGTCGGCGTCCTTGAAGGGGACGCGGGCTGAAAACGCTGGCAACTCGGTTAAAATGTTGTATTTCTTCACACCCGGCTTAACGCACTAAAGACATAACGGGGGCCGTGAAAGTTTATTGATCCAAGCCGACAAATGACACTTGGGCTGTGCGGGGTCAAACCCGAAGAGTGCAGTGCGTTCAGAAACTTTGTCGGGAACAAGATAACTACTGCTTCTTTTGTTTGAACCTAGAAGAGGGCAGTGTTCGAAAGAAAATCGTAATCTTGACATATCTGCGAAATGGCCCGAAGCCGCCGGTAAGAACTCTAAAATTCACGCCCGGATGTACAAATAGCCTACATCCTGTGTGAATATAACAATTGATCGTTTAACTGGCTGTCTATTCTAGTAGAGGAAGCGTATTGCACCGCGAATCCGGCCAATTCGTCGAAAGCCCATGGGTCTCTGGACAACTGGAAGGGCAATTCGTCGAATACGGTAATTCGCCCAAGGCCAATAGACCGATCTCACCAGCCAGTTTGACTACGCTACCGCTGCCGCAATGCATCGATGGAACTTTAGTCTTTCTGCACGTGCGACAAAATCGCTGGAGCTCTGCGCGTGTAGAGCACAACACGGCACGAGCCCACTCGTGCACTGCCGTTTGTCTCCTGTCAACTAAAGTTATGGCGGCGTCACGCACGCGCCGAACGCTTAGTGAGATCGGTCTATTCTCAAAACAGAGTATGGGGCGAAAGTGCCCATTCTTCGAACTGTAGAAAATAGTTTATTAGGGTGTCTAGATAGCCGGGGACAGTGGAAGTCAACAATGATGCCCTCTTTCCAAAAAACAAAAAAAGAGGATGACAAATGAAGCTTTTAAAATTTACAAGGATTCAATAGTGAATCGTACCCGCGTCGTTCAAAATGATAAAAGTCGGGTTCTACGAGAATATGTTCACTCGCGACTCTAGCATAATGGTATTTGGGAAGACCGAGCGAGGGACTGACCGCCTGATTCTGTGGTCATATGTGCACTTGTAATGTGCGCATATGAATAAATCGCTGCTTACTGTAGCAGCGGCTTTGCGACAGAGTTACAACCAGTTGCAATCCGATCGCAGCCTCGGTATGGTACCTGGGCTCGTATCAGTGCGATTGCTGCATGCCACGTGAGAAGAAAAGGCAGAGCGGAAATGACGGAAGCGAATTCTAAATAGTATTGCATTAATTACTAAAATTACCCTCTTGTTGCTTAACACATGGTTCACTGCGACAGCAATCGCTTTGGTGGTTGAAGCATGCCAAACTAATAGTCGCGATAAACATCAATGTGCCGACTCCTCCGGACAATCACCGGACAAAAGCTCACCACATTAGGACTTCACCTGCACAAAGGCTTAATTGAAGGAACATTGTATTTTCTCACTGATTTTGGTATGAGGATAGAATTTTTGTTTTTGGGGACCGAGAAGTCAAATCAGAAATGTACAAAAACTTTCAAACCCGCCAGAGTTACGACGTTCTGAAAAACAAATGCGTGCCCGATTGTCAATTGTCAACGAGTTCGGTCTTTGATCTCGTAGCATGTGTGACCTTTTCCACGTCATTTGTTTTATTATAGAAATTATCTTTTTATTTAGATATATAAAACGAAAAACAAAATGTATTGTTTCTTGGGGGGTATTATGAAGTCTACGAAATACTCGAGCATAATTTCAATTTTATTCGAGGGACTTCACAGAGGTAACGTCGGCAACACAAGCTCAGCGGGGCTCCAAAACAGCCGTGCATCGTAAAGTCCGGTACTGAAAAGCCCGGTACCGAAACGACCGCGTACCGAGATTTCCGCACCGAAACGTCTGATTCCTCGTTTCATCAAACGCGTTTTTTACCACCGTAACTATCAGTAACCCAACTATTCCATATCCGTTGGATATTCAGACTCGTTGGACATTCAGGCTCGTTGGATATTCCGTCTCGATTGGATCTTTCGTCTCGTTGGACATTCAGGCTCGTTGTACATTCCGTCTCGATTGGATCTTTCGTCTCGTTGGACATTCAGGCACGTTGGAGATTCCGTCTCGATTGGATCTTTCGTCTCGTTGGACATTCAGGCTCGATGGACATTCCGTCTCGATTGGATCTTTCGTCTCGTTGTACATTCCGTCTCGCCTGTCACGTGACCGATTGGACATTCAGGCTCGTTGGACATTCAGTCTCGTTGGACATTCAGGCCCACAACTTTTTTTTTATACTTGGGAGAAGAGCGTGCTGGTTCAAGTGATGGGTGAAGAAAGAATAATCAATTAACACTAAGACAACACAACCACATCTTTTTTTTTTCTAGAGCACCGGATTTCAACGGTCACCCCAATTTCTAAATCGGTGTGCGATCTCTAAATGGCACGGAATCAGAACTATATGTTGTACTGCCGAAATGCCAAAAAATCAATAACCACAAGTTTAGATAGTGTTGCGTCTTATATACGTACTGTTCAAAGCGTAGTTCTAGTGTCACAAAGCTATGCTTTAAAAAATTATTAAAACAATACCTTCCGTAATTAAGTGTTCCGAATAGTTCCGATAGTGATCTGACGAGATCATTTCTTTGCATAGCCGTTTCGGAAACGGTTTAGTATTTGCTGATAGTATATTCCACGATAATTTTTGTCTTATTCTTGCCAGGCAAAAATTATCGTGCCTACAGTGCCACAGTGCCTATATTTTTATTCGTGCGATCCTAATCTCCCGGGGACAAAACCGCTCTACCCGTGACGTCACGGCGGGGATAGAGCAACCAATCATTACACTGATTTCAAGCTCGTTCTCGCGGCTAATAGAGGCACCATATTGGCGCGGACGGCTTCCAACTTCGCTCTCAGTCGAAGTTGAAGTTTCCACAAACCTGCGAGTTGTTACAAAGAAAGGGTGACGAAACGACGAACATTGAATGCTCCCACTTTGCGCTGGGGATAACGCAACTCTCAAAGAGAACAGACCCATCTCACCAGGCAGTTTGACTACGCCACCGCTGCCGCAATTAGCGGCGAGAAGTTTTGGTGGCGCCCTCCTGTGGTTCCCCCTTGTGATACCATGCAAACAACAAGTTCGATGGTGTTTGTTATTAGCATGGTGGAAGCTTGAAATCATTGCGCTCTCAAAGGAACACTGCCAATACCGACAAAATTAAAGTTCTTTCATTCCTCTTATTTCCGTCGATGAAAATCCCCTTTCCGACGTCATAGTCAGCGTTTGGCCAATCGTGGAAGGCCGACCACAGCGACGCTTTCGGTGGCGCACGGGGCTAATACATCGAGGGATCTTTAGTATTTCAGCACGTGCCCGAACCTCGCTGTAACTCTGCGCGTGAAAAGCACGTAACGGCACGAGCAGTCTCGGACACTGCCACCTGCTCTTGTGAACTAAACTTTTGTCAGCTTCACGCATGCGCGAACGCTTAGTGAGGTCGGTCTAGTAGAGGGGGTCCACTGGTTTGTGGCTAGGGTAGGCATCGTTATACGGCATATCGAGGAATCTGGACCTTCTTTGTGTATTGCCCATTGCTCTTTAGGGGGAAAATAAAGGGGGAGGGCCACAAAGCTATGCCCGAGTTGTCGTCGAGCAAAGCAATAATCGGGAAAATAACCCAGAAGGAAAAAATAAACGGCAAACGCGTAGGTTCCAGGACATTTCATCGAACGCCGTTTCATCAAAAAAGTGGTCGTCCCGTACCGAAACGTTCAATTGCAACAATTGGCCGGTATTTTTAAACAAAAAATCCTAATAGCCGGACAAGAAACGTTACTAACAAAACAAAACAAAAAATTCGGGGCTAGTGGAGGGGGAGGTGGTGGAACCCGAATCCATCCGCTTGGGTACACCCCATGCAGGCGCGTCCTCCGTCGCGCCATCCAGGCTTCTGTCGTACGAGAGGACAATGAGAAATTTTCAGATTTTATTGCAGAAACCTATAACGCATTCAATAAAACGGCGTTCGATAAAATGTCCGGTGTAGGTGCGTGTGACCTTCTAGTGCGCAACGGAACCTTAGGTGTCTCGCTTTGTGAAAATGTGATGGCTGAAAACCAGCATCGTCTTTCAGGCCCGTGCGATCTTCTGCGGTTCCGATATAAAAAAAGGTTCAGATCCATGCCGAAGTCAAAAATCTCGGAAAAAAGCTAATAGAAGAAAATCTCACCGCAAGACCGACCTACGCGGAGAAAAGCTCATCGGAATCTTGATGAATGCGGTGGAAACTCACCCACGATGTTCGTTTTCGGAAATGGCATTATTTTGGTATATGGATAATAAAAACTTTAATTTCCGTTTTTTTTTTTGTAGTAACTTATGAGTTTTGGTGTGATGGGTCCTGCCGCAATTTTGGGGCTCTCTGTGGTCGTCGGGTGCAATGACAAGGCCACTTCGTTACTGTTCACAGAACTCAATGTTGAGGCAATGTCTTTATAGAAAAAAGACGTGTCTATCCCTTTGTTAATTGTTCCCATTCTGCACAATTGTGGACTTCTGCTTCTTCATTCCTATTGGTGTCTGCCATATACGAATCTTGTATATATCTCTCCGTTTGCGTTCCCCATACGGCCCCCAGAGTAGAGCCGCAAATACTAAATTTAAAAGCTTGATCGTATAATTCTTAACTGGGTTTATCTCAGCATCTGTCAGATTTTCGGTGAACTGTTCTTTGGTGAGCTTTTCTCCCGTGATCCTCTTGGTGTTGCGCCATTCTCCGGCGCAGAGAAGCACACCGGAAGTCCGGCGGATGCGGAGGAGAGCTCACCAGACTTCGGATAGATGCGAAGAAAAGCTCACCTTTACAAGCCGTTTTAACATTATTTCTTCGCAGCTCTCGATATTTTATCGAGCTTTGTTCTATCAAAGTCATTTGAATGAACGCCCTGTAATTGAATCCTATTTCATCGAAGCGTTTTGTAGAACACTGTTTTATCGAACATCATGATGGTTTCTGGCCAGATCGTTTTTCGTTTTTGTAAATTGTGTTTTTTTCTTTGCATCCAAAGGACAAAGATAATGTCGCGAATGACAAATGATGAGACGGTGAATAACTAAAGAAACTAAACGTTTAATGGGGTGAGCAAAATAGAAGGTTGGCGTCGCAGGCGTCGATGTCGACGAAACAGCAGGATCGGAACTGACTCCGGCTCTCCACGCGGAGCTCCTTATGTACACGCGTGGGCTTCTGGAACAATCGGCGTAGAAGGTTCGCCGCCTAGAACATTCTAACCTCGAATAAGCAGCAGGGTTCTCGAAATTACCAGAACGCGACATTACAGAAACAATAAGAAGATGAATCCGCGGCCAGCCATCGAAGATAAGCACGGTAACCGTTAGGCCACGGTCGCGCTGCCTACTTGGCTAGCTGCTCACGCGGCAATATTATGTTCCGTGTTTCTTTTGCTTTGTAGTAAACAATGACCTCTTTCGGTTATGCGGCCTAAGACGAACTTGATACTTTTTGGGAGGTCAGAAGTCGTTGGGTGCCGAGACGAAGGTCACATTGTTGCTTTTCGTAGTACTCAACATTGAGGCAATGTCCTGTCTCTATGTAAAACAACAGAAATAAAGCGTTCTCCTCTTTTTTACAAGTTCGCATTCCGAAAAACTGTGGATTCGTCTGCCTCTTCCCCATTTTTCTTAGAAAGTAAGCTATTCTTGTGGGGCTGAACGAGAACACTTGGTTTTCCAAATATACGAACACGCAAAAGCGCAGCATGAGCGCTGAGCAAAGTGCGGACGTGAGTTTTAAATATAAACACCGCAGTGCAAACAATAAAATATTGCGTAAATGAGCTTTTCTCCGCATTTGTTGGTTTTGCAGTCAGCATTTCACCAGTGAGCTTCTCTCCGGTGAGCTTTTCTCCGCCGCCCGATCTCCGGTGAGATTTTTTGTCCGCCACCCAACAGTAACAGCCGACCGAGGGCTCATCGCAGCCAAGACAGTATAATCGACGAACACCATAGTAAAAGATGTGCGGGTTCTTGCCTAATACATTCGCCTCTATTTAATAAAATACTGAATCAAGAGTGTGTTGGTTCGGATCAAACAAAGAATCTTCAGCGCGACTTTCACAACTTCCAAATAGCAACGTGTCACGCCTACTACCAAAAAGCTTGTTCTGTTTCTAGCTTCACTGAATTTTTTCGCAATGTTTGTTTTATTTCGGTAGAAATCCGCCTCCACAAGTGTATATGCCAAGCGAATGTCGAACTTAAAAGAAAATCGACGAACTCACGTATGTTTCTTCCACATTTAAAATAAGTAAACATTTTAAATACAAATCTGCAGGACATTTGAAATCGCCAGATCAAATCACCTATCCTACTTCGAACACAAAGAAGTGGTAAGACAGTATCAGCTCTTTGACGCTTTGGTTGCTTTTTGTCTAACTGCATTTGATAACTTCAGGCCTCACGAAAGGACCGCTTGAAGCGTGAAATTTTTCACTCCCAATTTCTCGACCCAAAATGCCAACAAAGAATGGAACATCCTCCCAATGACGCGCTCCGGCGATTGAAAACTAATGACTCTCCCCCACCCGCTAAACATCTCCGCCGCAAAAAAAAAAAAGAAAAAAAAGAAAGGAACTTCTAACTTTAATTTGTGCGACCCCAAAACACCAACAAAGAGCGAAACATCCTCCCAAGAACGCGCTCGGGCGATATACAACCTATTACTGACTAACGCGATAACCCGCAAATACAAAAATAAACAAGAAAAGAAAAACAGGAAAAAAAAAACGATTAGTTTCGAGAAAGGGTAAAAGCGCAGGCGAGCTGGTGAAGAACTTCAATCGTAAACCGGAGACACGACAAAATAAAAAAAAACGGTTGTTGTTGTTTTGTCCGTTTTTTTATTTTGTCGTGTCTCCGGTTTAAGATGGTAGTTTCGAGAGGCACCCTTCCTCAAAATCCCGACTGTTAACCCGACGACTTTGAAGATGTAAGTAATCCGGGGCGCAATAACACATTGCGCAATTTCAAGAGCAAGTTGCGCGGACAGACTCATAGATGGCGCCAGGTGACAGCTGGGTTTTTTGACGTTTTGATAGGCAACAAACTTAGTTAAAATTTATTACAATCAGAATCTCTGGAAAAAATATCTTATAAGAGATATATTCAAAAAATGCTGGTCTCAAAAATTGTCGAGCCTAAATTTGTATTTTGGCCCCGGTTTATTTTTAAATGTTTATGAAGAACGGAATGAAAAAAAAGGCTTTTTCAAGCATCTTTAAGTTCCCGTAAAAACTTTTTAGCTTAAAAATAGGGAATTGTAGCGCCGCAATACTAATCCGTTTTTTATTATCTTTCTAATAAAACCATTCCCAAGTCAATCCGTTCGGTGGTTCTCGAGACAAAATACAAAAATTTGCCATTGGAATTGCATAGGGCTCGGTAGCTGCGATATCCTCTTAAAAAACGCGAGGCGAGGAATTATTACGTTAATTTACGCTTCTTGATACATAATAGCTCCCTCAGTGTTTTCAGCCTTCAGCGCCCTGCCATCTTTGTCTTCTGGACTGTGAAACGCCTTCTCAGCATGCGCGCATGCATCCGCAGCTCGGTGACTCGGCATTTTTTTACCCGGGGTGATATGGCGCTGGAAATGTCCGTAGTCTGAAAGTGTCGAATGCATTGTTATTACTCGTAAATACAAAAAGCTGAGTGAACTCTTGAAATTCGGTGGCTGTGAACTGATTTGCAGAGCCCAATATTGGGTCATTGAAATACATTACATAGAACGATGCATCCCGCTGAAAGCCGTGTCTTCTTTTTATTATTTTTTATTCCATCTTTATTTTATTGGGCACTTTTTTAGAGAGCGAAAATTAAGGCCTATAGTCGGTGACAGGTTGTTATGTAGATGCTCCGCCTCCAGCACGCACTATACTTGCATTTACCTCAACAAAAGTAGTAAAAGTAGTCCGGCTCCTCGCGGAGCATTACTAATTTTTGCCTTTCTGTAGTGAATTAAGTGAAAGTAGTCCGGCTCCTCGCGGAGCATTACTAATTTATATTTATGTAGTGACTTAAGATATGTGTAGGTTCATTTCAGAGTGTTATTCTACCAAAACGTACAGAGCGCGACACTGTTAGCGCGAACAAGCGATCGCCGGTTTTTCTAGTTTTTGTCTTTGAAACCAAAGGATGTCATCCAAGTTATTATTGCTACGGAAAGAGCTCATTTAGGTCTATAAGTAGGCAATAAAAATTCGTGCTTGCTAATACTACTTAGAAGTAAAATGCGAAAATACGCCGATGTCGTGTTCGCGCTAACAGTGTCGCGATGTGTACACATATTAAACCCCCAAAAAAGCATTGTTTCTTGCCCCGCCAAGCAAATCTTTGCATGAACTACTTTGCTCAGCGTATGAAAAATGCCCAAAACGTGTTTTTTTTTCTTGTTGCGCGTGCGACGAAGTGTTATCAAAAGCAAAGAAGCTCGCACTGGAGGTGGAGTAGTACTTGTATAATGTGTGCTTAAACTGCCACCGACTATATATAGCTAATTGGTGCTATCTCAGTATTGCAGAACGATATTTCACGAGAAAAATTTATTCGTGCTTGACGATGCGACGTATTTTGTACATTTTGTTTTGCCGTCATGCTCCCATTATTTTTTTATTTAATCGATTTTTTTTTTATATTTTAGGTACATATGCCTCCAACCCTCCCCCAATGTGATACCCTTCCTTGAAGAGCCTTTATGGATATTCTGAATAAATAAAAGAAAAAACACGTTCCAAAAACAAAAACAAAAAAAAAGTTGTATTTTTATTTTAAATTGAATAAACAGCTTATATACAGGAACGTATGATGAGTGTCGTAAAGCGGAATACGCCGTCGACTTGTAAACGTACATAAACAATATCATAAGATGGACAGCTCTGATACGGGTATAGCGATATCATTAAAAAAACGATAACATGATCTTTGAATTTCACTTACTGCATATATCACTTACTGGGACAAAAAAAAAAAAAAAAGACTGGGGCCCGAGGATTTGAAGCCAGAAATTATATTTTCGCTCTGAAATTTTGAAGCTAGAGTGGACTACATCTTTTTGTTTTCTTTCTCTCCTTCAAACAGTTTGCTGCCTTTTTACCATAATCAATCCGCAGGGCTCAGCCACGCCAGCCAATTCCAGCTCGAAGATTGTATATGAGCACTGCATCTCTCGGACTGCGGAAGGCAAATATCAATCCGCTGACAAATGTTCTGGCTCCCTTCCACTGCTAATTGTACTTGGCATCTATTTTTCTGTGCAACGTTGCCAAGGCTAGCACGGTGTTGCAGCCCAGCACTGCCGCGAAGCACTTGATCTTTTCCCAGTCTCCTTCACAATAACACAACATTATTTCGATCTTCATCGAGTTTATTAAAGAAAAGATACAAGGACGTCAAACCTGCGTCGAAACGCTGCTGGCTGCTACCATGCGGATTTACTCTGTCGCTTCCGTGCAAGCATTTACACCGGGAACCAATATGAACCATTATTTGTTTTTGTGTTAAAGATGCAAGAAGAGCCTAGAATCTGGTTATGTTCTCATGAAGCACAGTAAAAGATGCAGTCAGGTGTAACAGAGCTTGTGTACTCGCCGGAGCGATTCATCTAGTTTTTATACGCGGTGATTGAATGAGATTTTAGAAGAAAACTGCATGGTAATTCAAGTACCTCTAGCGGGTGCGAAGTAAGTTTCACCACAAGCAGCATGTACACTAACGTTTCGAAACCCACTTCGAAAAGTCCGCAAAAATCGGTTTGACATCGCATCGCGCTGTGATTTACTACAGAGCAGCTACAGAGTTGCTGTTAGGAGGTGCACGCATGGAGTTAAAATATAAATGAATAAGCTTATACCCCTGTCAGACGGGCACGTTAAATGACATTTAAGCAAAATGACATTACAGTTCGGCCAATGAGCGTGAGCAATGAAGAACCAGGATCACGTGAAGAACCAGGATCACGAGCTGATTCGCCGAGCGGTGAATGACATTCGATCAAAATGACATTTACTTTCCCGTCTGACAGGGGTATTATACCCCTGTCAGACGGGCACGTTAAATGGCATTTAAGCAAAATGACATTACAGCTTGGCCAATGAGCGTGAGCGATGAAGAACCAGGATCACGTGAAGAACCAGGCTCACGAGCTGATTCGCCAAGCGTTGAATGTCATTCGATCAAAATGACATTTACTTTCCCGTCTGACAGGGGTATTAGTTTGTTAAAAAAAAAAAATAGAAACCTGTTTCGGGCTATCTGCCACGGCATTCGCAGACAACGTCACGACCTGGCTCGCCTAGTTAAATCTGCCGCCGACAGATGTCGACAGCGTCGAGCGCGCCGGCACCGAGTTTAGCAGACGACAACGTTACTAGGACCCTCAGTTGGGAAACTCACCGTCGAAACCTGGGCCACTAGCGTCCACCGAGACCGAGCTAAATGCGACAACAGCGCCACTCTGTATCATCTCTCCGAACTGTGGTCACCTTGAGCTTTTAGAAAGCATGTTTTTTGCGTAAAAACCAACGAAAAAAACTCTTTTTGTAGTAACTTTTATTGAAGTTTAGTACAAAATGAAGGGCGCGTGTTTTCTAAAATGTTTAGTTTGCAAGTTTTACAGTACAATTAATATTATTTTTATACAACCGGGCCTCAGTGGTGACTTCAGGTAGCGCGTCCCGAGCTAGGTGCATATTAACCTCGGTAATAATCCGCGGCGCGTCCGCTGGGGAGTCGGGGGTGGCACCCTCCTCCACAGTATCTGTTTTGGCCCAAAATGGCCGATTAAAGGGCAACTCCGGCCAAAGCTCAAAATGAGATAAATTACTGGTATCGCTGTAGTAACACAAAATACGACCCCAGCCAAAAAATTACGTCCGGGGGACGCCGCATTTTCAACTAATGCCGACAATAAAAATGCGACCCGCCGCGAGCCGTTGCTCCTTAGCGGGCGGCCAGCGGGTTGCCGATCGCTAAAGCAACATTGGGCCGTGACGTCAGTATCGTTCTCTTTTTTTCCTCCGGTCCGGGCGTTGCGCGGAGTGTGCTTCTTTGAGCCGCTACAACCGCTACTTCGGCTTGTGATTGGCGTGTTTAGCCGTTGCTTTTATCTGTAGCCCGTGTAGCTTCGGTATAGCCTTTTGTTTATTTGCTTGTGAGGACTCCAAGACTCGTTTTAGCGAGCAACTCGGTGCGCCCAAGACTGCCCAGCTGTTCCTCGAAAGATGCCGAGTACAACTTGTAGCGCTGTGGGCTGCTCAAACAACCCGCTGCGCAACCCGGAGGTGCTTTTTCACAAGTTTCCAATGGACCGGAAATTGGAGAAGGTGTGGGTGAACGCTGTTCGACGAGTGGACTTTGGACTTCGGCTTTTACACACCCGAGGAAAAAAGAACGAAAAAACAGACGTGTACAGCCCAGCACACGTGTGTTCCGGCGCCGCGGCCCACGCTGGAGAGCCTCAAAGCTTCGTGTCTGGGACCGACCCGCAGCGCGAAAGCGAGAGGGCCCCAGTACTGTACGTCACTGGCAGCGCGGCGTAGAGCAACGCCGTTCTATTCACGGAGCCCCGATGACAATTTAGGCCTAGCGACGAGCACGGAAGACCGCACGCACGGAGACAGCCGCCGAGTATGGCACCGAACGAGTTCACTCGTTTTCTAGTCGCCAGCTTTTGGGTATACAAGCGACGAGTACGGCAGAGCGCACGCACGGCCGCGGCCGCCGAGTACGGCACCGAACGAGTTCATGGGTTTTCCAGTCGCTAGCTTTTGGGTATGCGCACTAACTCTTGCTACATATGCTGGATAACTACCGCGTATACAGAATTAAAAAAAAAATCAGCTTACCTCCTATTTTTAGACGGCTAGCGCAGCAGAGGTAGGTGCCGCTCGGCCTGCGTACTCGTTGCACGAGAACGATCCTGACGTCCCGTTCACATATAGCGGCTGATTTCCAGTGTTGCCGGGGCCTCGAGCGGCTAGTTTCGGTTTTGTTGGCCGCGCCCCAAACAAAACTTTGAGGCGTCGATATCTTTAAAACTACGCACAATAACGAGAAAAAAAATTACACCTTGCAATTCAGGGACGCTGACTGTGCTAAAAACAGTCATAATTCCAAAATCAAAAGTATGAACCGGAGTTGCCCTTTAAGACCAAAATGGAAGTCACGTGCAGTTCCTTAAGTGACCGCTTAAGTGGTGGCGTTGTGATCACCTTTAGCTCGGTTCACGAGCACGGTGTAGGAAGGCTTTCACAAGTACGGATCGGCGCCACTCTTTCCGAGCAGTCTCTGGCAGTTTCCCAACTGAGTGGTTCTAGTAACCTTGGCAGCCTATCTTCGGAAAATTTTCACCGTGGAGGTAGGAAGAAGAGGAGGCGACATACCGGCTCAACCCAGCCAAACGAGAAAATCTCAGGTGAAACTGGAAGTAGAGGTCGCGGTCGGTGGGAACGACGGTGGTCTCTTGCACGGCCGTGTTGTAGGCAAATGTGACGTACGGCAACACCTCATCCTGTCTTGTCTTCCACGTCTACGTACATGGAGATCATGTCGGCGATGGTCTCGTTGAGTCCCTCCGTCAGCCTGTTGGTCTGAAGGTGGTGCGCCGTCGTGTGACGACGGCTGGTGTGGCTGAGACGAAGGACTTCTTGCGTCAGCCTGGCCATGAACGATGATCTACGGTCTGAGATCCGAACTTTGGAAGTGCCGTGCCGGAGGGCGATGGACTCGATGAAAAACTTGGCGACTTCCACAGCAGTCCTTGAAGGAAGGGCTTTCGTTTTGATGTACCGCGTGAGATAATTTGAGGCGACAATGATCCAGCGGTTCCCCGACGTCGACGGCGAAAAAGGGCCAAGTAGATCTATCCCGATCTGCTGGAAGGGTGCAGTTGGCGGAGTAATTGGCTGCAGAAGTTGCGGGCATCTAACTCCGAATCCTTCAGACCCTGTTCCCGGATGAATATGACACAACAATACTTCGCTCTCGGCAAAAGGGTTTATTTACTCACTTATTGCCGGGGGGGTTTCGGGATCGGGGGACGGTCATCAGCGAGGCCGGGGGGAAGTCCGCTGTCCAAGCAGCTTCTCCAAATCCCAGCGGTAGTCGTCCACACCACGTCATGGGGACGTCGTCGTCCAGGGTCGCCGTCCGGTCCGTTCGTCGAGTCTACAGCTCAACGTCTTGCCCGCACTTTCCCCGCGCCATCGTCCGTCTCCTTGTCACCGCTGCACCATCCTTCGTGTCCCGCCGTTCGAGAGAGCTTCACCGTCCAAGCTGCCGTGCGAGAGAGAGCCTTCCTTTGTCCGGCTTCCCCTTTTCAAGCCTTCGCCCCTTCGTTCTGGGAAGCCAGTCCCGTGACGTCAGTTGGCTTAGGGGAGCGGTCCAGCCGGACCTTGTGCTGCGCGAGGTCACCGCCACTCCCCCGAGGCATGACGTATCTCGGAGGCCGGAAATTGGGGCCCAGAGGGTCGGCGCGGGGGAGGGCAGCCAGATCTCCACAAAGTCCGGCCGGCCTCGTCGGAGGTTTCTTGCGTCTCTGGCACTCGTGGCGTGATCGTGCGTATTGGTCGTCGGTTTTGGGGAGCTTGGGCCAGTAATACTTTTCACGAATACGGGCCAGGGTCCGGCTGCAAACAAGGTGTTTGCACGTCGGGTCGTCGTGGCAGGCCGGTCGGGATTACCAGCAGCCACGACGAGTTGTTGTGCCTGAAGGTTTCTTTGTAGAGTACACCGTGTCGCATGACGAAGGTCGGCAGGACTCGTGAGAAAACGCGTGGCATGGTACTCATGCATGCGCCCTTCCAGGTGCTCTATTAGCGCGCACAACTCAGGATCGTCTCGTTGACGTCGTGCCATGTCGTCGGTGTTCACTGCGCCTAGGAAGCACTCGTCTTCATCGTCGTCGCTGCTGCCGGAAGGTGCTTCGACGGGCGCTCGGGACAGGCAGCAGGCGTCGCTGGGATTGAAGCCTGATTTGTAGATCACAGTCATGTTGAACTCTTGTAGTCGGAGACTCCATCGAGTGAGGCGTCCTGACGGGTCCTTGAGGTTCGCAAGCCAGCAGAGCGAGTGGTGGTCCGTGACTACGCGGAACGGGCTCCCGTACAAGTACGGGCGAAACTTTGTGATTGCCCAGGCGACCGCAAGGCATTCTTTTCTCAGACGTGGAGTAATCTTTTTCCGCCTTGGACAGTGTCCGACTTGCGTAGGCGATGACTCGCTCGGTGCCTTCTTGTACTTTGACCAGTACCACGTCAAGTCCTGCGTTACTTGCGTCCGTGTGAATCTCGGTTTCCGCATCCTGATCAAAATGTCGAAGAACAGGAGGAGTCTGGATTTGTCGCTTCAGCTCGTCGAATGCCTGCTGCTGCTCCTCGGCCCATTTCAACTTTTCGGCGTCCTTCGTGAGGTATCTGAGCGGCGCAGAAATCCTTGCGAAATCCCGAACGAAGCGCCGATAGTAGGCACAAAGTCCAAGGAACCTGCACACGGCCTTCTTGTCTGTCGGCGCTGGAAATGCTGCGACGGCGCGAGTTTTTTCTGGGTCTGGGTGAAAGCCTTCGTTACTAACCACGTGACCTAGAAATTTCAGTTTGTCATAGGCGAACCGACACTTTGGTGGCTTGAGGGTGAGTTCGGTGGTCCGTATGGCTTGAAGAACAGCTCGGAGTCGTCGCAAGTGCTCGTCGAAGTCGCCGGAAAACACTACGACGTTATCGAGGTAGACAAGACAGCTCTGCCACTTCATTTCTGCCAATACGGTGTTCATCACACGCTGGGAAGTTGCTGGCACCGTGCATAGGCCGAAGGGCATAACCTTGAACTCGTACAGACCATCCGGCGTCACGAAAGCTGTCTTCTCTCGGTCCCGTTCGTCGACTTCGATCTGCCAGAAGCCGCTCTTCAGGTCCATCGATGAAAAGTATCGCGAGTGGCGCAGCCGGTCTAACATGTCGTTGATGCGGGAATTGGATAGACGTTTTTCTTCGTTATCGCGTTCAGCTGCAGGTAGTCTACGCAGAACCTAAGCGTGCCGTCCTTCTTCTTAACCAGTACGACTGGAGAGGCCCACGCATTGCTTGAAGGTTGGATTATGTCGTCGTTCAGCATCTCTTGAACTTTCTCCTGGATCACCTACCTTTCTTTAACTAAGAATCTGTTCGGCGACCGATGCACAGGGCGCGCGTCGTCTTCGGTAACGATGCGGTGCTTCGCAACGGCGGTTTGGCGTACCTTCGACGACGTCGCGAAGCAGTCGCGGTATTCGGCGAAGAGGTCGCTCAGCTGCCGTCGTTTTGGGCGCGGAAGCTTAGCGTTAATGTCGAGCTGCGCTGGCGGCGTACTTCCTTGCTGAGGTGGTGAGGATGCTTCAGTAATCGCGGCGAGTTCGGCGGAGTTCCGGAGCTCCTCGACGTGTCCCACAGCTTCTCCTTTCGTGAGGTGTTGGCGTTTTTTGTCGAAAATTCGTCACGGGGACTACGGTGCGCCCGTCTTGAAGTTCCGCCACTCCTCTTGCGACGCCTATTCATCTTCCCAGGAGCTGTTTAAGGTTGCCTTCCAGAACAACTTCGCCGCTGGTAGCTGCATCGGTCACGACGGCTACGACAACACTTGATCGCGGAGGAAAGTTGACGTGGTCCGCAGCGACTCGGACGGCGGCTGACGCTGTTTGGGGCTTCCCTGAAGGCGGAACAGTCCTCCGCAGCGTCAATCTGTTCTCACCAAGGTCGATGACGGCGCCGTATTCACACAGAAAGTCAATTCCGAGAATGACGATTGGTGTGATAAGGTGCTCTCCTGCGATTCGTATTTGAAGTCAATCCCACGACGTCGACACTTTTTGTAGGAGGCGAGAGAGCCTCCCACTCAAGACTGAGCAGTCTGCTCCGGTGTCCACGAGTGCCGACGCGTCGTAGCCGTCGAAAACAACGTTTACGTTGTTGGGCACCACTGCAGGGGCGTCGTTGCGATGCGTGTCGTCGAGAGAGTGAGAGCGCTCCGGCGTTCTTGCAGGCTCTTTACTTCGGTCGTCTTCGGCAACGCCACCTCCAGGCGTTGGTGCACTTTGTTTTCCCGACGAGATAGGGGGGACAGGCTATCACGGCGCGACCGACGGAAACGCGATCCGGAACGCCGGGGGGATGGAGAACGGGAACCTTGTGGTGCTGTCAGAGCTGGTGACGAAGGGCGACGGAAGTACTCCTCGATGTCACGAGGGGGGCATTCGCCGTACCTTGGGCGAGGGTCGTTCGGCGCAAATTCTCGTAGGCCCATTTGGCGGTGTGGGCACCTCCGGTAGACGTGGTCAGCCTCACCGCAGTGGTAGCATAGCGGTCGCCTGTCGGTCGGCCGCCACACGTCGGTCTTCCTTCCTGGCTTCGGGTGTACTGCGGCGCTGAAGGTTCATGTCGGCGAGGCGCCATGTACGGACGCGGCGCTGGTGGTGCTGGTCGGACCATTACGGCGTATCTTAGAGCTGGCTCCTCCTGTGCTGCTACGGTGATGGGAGTTTCGGGCTGGAAGGCTCGCTGAACCACCTCTCGGGCGGCCTCGGCGAGTGAAGGTGAGAATGGGTGATCTGCCGCAGGTAGCATCTAGCGTAGCTTTTCCCGGACGATATCCCGGACGATCTCCCAAAAAGCTGTCGACACCGCTGGTATCCGGGTCCAGTAGTGAAGCTGCGAATTGAAAACCAGGCCTAAGAAGATTTCGCCCTTCCCGCCACGCATGAGGACGCGAAGTTTCTTCTCGGCGGCCTCCGGATCGGCTCGGGCACTTAGACGAAGGACGTCTTCAACAAAGGTGGTCACGCTTTCGTTGGGGACTTGCACCCTTGTTCGAAGAAGGTCCTCTGCTCGCTGCCAACGGTGGTGGTTGATGGATGCCCGCTTCAATTCGGTGGCGCAAGACTCCTATGTAGTGAAGGAGGCTTCGTGGTTTTCAAACCAGTGCCTCGCAGCGCCTTCAAGCGAGAAGTAGAGTTTGTGGAGGCACTGCTCAGTCGTCCATCCGTTGTGGCGGGCTACACGTTCATAGTGCTACAACCGGGTGGTGCACGAAAGCACCCGATGTCAGCCCCGTGTCAAATGCCCCGCGGCAAACGCCCCGGCCTTTTCGCCCCACTTTCAAAACCCCCAGTTTTATAAGCCCATGACGCGAATCCCCGATGCCAGGTGGATGGGTCCTCAGCGCGAGGACGGTTTATTCTGCTTTTAACTCCTCTGTAACGATCATGCCGTAAACGGGACTCAAGTAAGGATTGACGTTAAAAGTGAGAAAAAAACAGAACATATCAGTCACCGGCAAAACATTTAAAGTTGCAGTTTTTATGAATAAGCATTGAACCAAAGCATTGAAACAGAGACGTCGGAACAATAAAAAAAAATGGACAGAACAACGAAGTCCGTTTTTTCATTGTTCCTACGTCTCAGGATTACTATGGATGTCATTCACCAGCTCGTCTGCATTTTTTTACCTTTCTGAACCATTCCTCGACTTTGAAGAAAGCGCGGATTCACAGTTCCGACGGTTCTGTCAAAACTGTTAAACCCGCAGCTCATGGCGTCATACTTATTACGTATATACAGCACCAAACACCAGTTACATTCTTACGCCGTTCTAAAGATATTTGTATCCATCTAGGTAGATATAGTCTATAATTCTTTGTGTGCGTCGATGGTTATGCAGATTTATGCAGTTGCCCACTTGTATGTCATTCTAAATATTTTTGTATGATTCAAGTTAACCTTATTTTTTTGTTTATCTTACTTAAAATAGCCTTTGTAGGCCCTCAAGGATCAGTCAAAGACATAGAACAATGCTGGTTGAAGTGCGAAGAGGGTGGGACGGGGTGGGATCCGGACATTTCGGTGTAGGACGTTTCGGTGTAGGGCGTTTCGGGGCGGTCTTTTCGGTGCACGGACTTTTCGGTGCACAGACATTTGGTGCACGGACATTTCGGTGCACGGACATTTCGGTGCACGGACATTTCGGTGCACGGACATTTCGGTGTACGGACTTTTTGGTCTGGGACTTTTCTGTGCGTAGACATTTCGGTGCACAGACTTTTCGGTGTACGGAAAATCAAAATCACGTTGTTTTTTGTTTTGTTTTTGTTGTTTTTTTTTAAACGTGATAAGCACTATTTTAGCTAGAAATTATTTTTTTTCGCACTTTATAAATTTTCAGACTTGGTCATGCCTTTACGGTCACTTACTGATATACCACCCAAGTGAATTTGTTAGGCGCAGTGCCATCCTGCGTGAGGATTGGAGACGTTGGACATCATGGTTCGTTTGTCGGTGTCTCTTTTCCAACGTACGCACTAGTCGCATCACTTCGTGTTGTTGGGTCCATACAGGCGTTCTCGGCGCCTTCTGTAAAGGTGTGGGCTTTATTATTGGTAATCTGTGTAGGAAAGGCCCCAACAGCAAGCTTCAAGTTGTTGAAAATTACCCGAGACATGTGATGCGACTAGTGCGTACGTTAGAAAAGAGACACCGACAAACGAACCGTAATGTCCAACGTCTCCAATTCTCACGCAGGATGGTACTGCGCCTAACAAAGTCAATTAGGTCGTATATCAGTAAGTGGCCGTAAATTGATGTCTAAGTCTAAAAACTTATAAAGTGCGAAGAAATAGAATTTAGGTAAAATAGTGCTTTTACGTTTAGAGAAAAAAAAACTCGTGATTTTGATTTTTCGTGCACCATGAAATGCCCAAGCACCGAAAAGTCTGTGCACCGAAACGTCCGTACACCAAAAAGTCCGTGCACCGAAACGTCCGTGCACCGAAAAGTCCGCACCGAAACGTCCTATCGAAACGCCCTACACCAAAATGTCCTAGACTCGGACGGAGTCAGTGAGGACGGGGCTTTTGGCAGGGGGGAATACGGGACGGGGTAATTGAACGCGGGGTTTTCAAAACGTGGGGCTAATGACGCGGGGCTTTTGCGACGGGGATTTTGCACACGGGGCAATCCTTCTATACCCCTACAACCAATCCTCAATATCCTCGTGAACCTCCCCGTGTAAAGGCGTCAGTGTCCGGGGTGCGACGGGAAGGTATACGACGGCGGCAGGCGATGTCTGAGACGACAAATTGTCCATCGTTGGCCTCGTTGGCTGCTTGGTCTTGGGTGGCAAGGAGCCGAATCCCGGGGGTAGCCCTTGGATGCGGCGACTTGACCGAGCCTTGGTAGGGTCTTCGTTGGTTCTTCGTGGGCTTGGTGTCGGACTTGCACTGCAGGCCCTCGGAGGCGTACGCTGCAGGGGCATGCGATACCCACCACCTTCACCAAAATGTCGCGAATGAAGAGGTGATGAAACAAAGAATAACTGAGGAAACTGAAACGTTTAATGGGGCGAACTTGTGCCCAAAACGAAAAGGAAACAGAAGATAACAACAGAGCGTCGCGGGCATCGAAGTCGGCGTAACAGCAGGATCGAACGCTGGGGCGAGACTCCCTTCTGCTCGACACGCGGATCCGCTTATGTACACGCGTGGGCTTCTGGACGAATCGAAGGTTCGGCGCGTAGAACATTTGGACCTCGAACACGGAACAGGCAAGCACGATAACCGCTAGGCCACGGCCGCGCTGCCTACTTGGACCGCTGCGCACGCGGCAATATTAACGATATTGTTAACATAGATCCTCTTGCTACATTTGTTATTTAAGCAGATGATACAACTCTTTTATATTCGGCTAAGACTAGTGCTGAACTTGTCAACTGCGCGAATGATATTTTAACAGGGCTGAAATGGACATCAGACAACGAACTTAAAATTAATGGTAGTAAAACCAAAAAAAAATTTATCTTTCAAACCAAAAATAAAAGCGTTTTTATGACGAAACGTCACGTAATAAATTCAAATTTTATAGAGATAGTGCAGAATTTCAAGAGCCTTTGCGTTAATTTTAACCAGTATTTGTCTTGGGACGATCATGTAAGCTATATACTTCCTAGATTGCCCAGGGTCATTGGATTAATCTCACGAAACCGTTTTATTTTACCAAACAATATTAAACTACTTATATATCAAAGTCTTTATATCGCGCTTAAACCACTGCCACCTGGTATGGGGTGCAACCACTAATTGAAATCTACAAAAAATACATCTGTTACAAAAGAAATTTCTCCACCTCATTGCGACTGTTTCTTATATTTCAAGCACCGAGGGTTTGTTTGGAAAATATAATTTATGGCGTGTTTTCGATATGTACACGTATAAACTCATGATCCGTTTTAAAGTACAAAAAAAAAAGAAACTTGAATATTCTGGTTAAACTTTCTAAACTAAGGAAATATATTACCACTTATCCAACTCGTTCGGTGGCACGTTGGGCTGTGGCTCTTTGCCATAAAAACTATTACATGCAATCTCTAAAGCCTATGCTACCTACTTCGTTAAATTTCCTCTTAAACAAAAACGTTGATATAATGTCTGTCACAAAGAAATTTTATTTTCTTATTTGAAATGAATATTGTCACGAATGAACAGTCGAGGAAACAAAAAATAACAGGGGAAACTAAAACATTTAATGGGGCGAACTTGTGCCCAAAAATAAAAAGCTGCTGTTACGTCGAGGTCGGCGTAACAGCAGAGTCGAATGCTGGGGCGAGACTGACTAGAAGATTCGGCGCGTAGAACAATCTAACCTAGAACAAGCACCACGGTTCTCGAATTTACCAGAAATCTAAATTGAAAGAATAAATCAAAGACGCGGCGCTCCCAGGAATCGAACCCTGGGCTACCGCACGAAAATCAAGTGCGGTAACCACTGGGCCACGCACGCTTTTTTTTTTTCTTTAATCAGCGCGTATTTACAAGCATATATTAAAAAGCAACCCGTCCGGCACTTTCAGGCAGTTGCACACTTAAAATTCTTTCATTTTCACAAGGCTTTCCAAAACATTTGCCCATTCAGGCAAGGACTGGTTGTACTCATACACACTCCTAATTTGAGCAATCAACTCAATGAAAAACAGGTGCGCGGATTTTGGGGGTTGTTCAGCGTGTCTGACGGACATCCGGGACTTCCACAGACTGAAAAGTGCAATAACCATAATCATGTCGTACGGAACACCACCCTTCGACTCGACAGGAAGGAAGCGTATTGAATACGACGTTATACACAAATCCTTTTTTAAAGTTCGTTTCAACACATCCCAAAGGAAAATGGCATCCCAGCAGTACAGAAAGGAGTGTTCGATCGTTTCAGGTTCTTTACAAAGAGGGCAGTTTACACCGCCAGGAACGATGATACCTCGTTCTCGAAGCCAGAGTTTCACTGGCAGAGTATCAGTGTGCAAGCGAAAAAAGAAAGACTTTGCTGCTGGAGGTATTGCCATTTTCCTCACCCGAGTCAAGACATCCTGGCCTGGCCCATTGCCATACATCACACGATACACTGGTACTGGAAAGACGTTATCAATCAAATCACGGTACAGTTTTCTTCGACTAACCGAAGCCAGATAATCGAGAGAGAACCTGGCACTCACAAATCTACAAGCTTCAACAACCTCTTTTACAAACCCAACCATTCTTGCAGGTGGACCGATGGACGAGCTCACAAGGAAGGTTGGAATTTGGCTCGTGAGCCTTGTCTGAAACATTACCTGTAATAGCGGATGTTTTGGATCTCGTAGATACAAAAAGCGTGAAACGACTTGCCGGATGAACAAGTGTAGCAACCCGAGTCCCCCCTTGGAAGGACGTAGAAACAGATTATCCCGTCGCATGGGTTCACTTGCACATTTCCAGTATGAACAGAGCAAAAACTCTATGCATCTTTTGGATGCTACTTCGAGCGCAGTGCAGCACCTGTAACACATACCACACCCTAGCCGTCAGGAATATATTGCAGACTGTAGCTCTGGTAAAAATAGACATATCGCGACCTCCCCATTAGCTCGTTCGTTCTTTTAAATCATTCGTGACGTCCTCCCAATATTTTGTGCTCTTCTTTAGGTGCTCTAGTGGTGCCCCAAGGTACTTCTTTGGTGTGCAGCTCCACTGAATACCCTAAAAAAAAACGGAGTTGTTGCCCACTCGCCTTGCCAGACGCCAAAACACTTGTGCATATTAATCTTTGCACCTGTCGCATCGCAAAAATATCTACACAATTCTAGCACCTTACTAACACTGTTTTTGTCCCTACAAAAAACGGCAATGTCGTCAGCATACGCTAAAACTTTCACTTCCATGCTGTCCATTTTAAACCCCTTTACATGTTCGCTTTTAATGATACTTAAACAAAAAGGCTCAAGGTAGAGACTAAACAACAAGGGTGACAGAGGGCATCCCTGTCGCACGGAGGAACATACATTTATCTTTTCAGACAACGAATTATTTATAACGAGCCGCGTTGTACATCCCGCGTACGCCATTCTGACCCCTTCGCAGATAATTTTCCCAACATTAGCTTTAGCTAAAATCTCCCACAGTACTCCATGGCTTACTCTGTCAAACGCCTTTTCCAGGTCAATTTGTATCATTGCCACCTGACTACCTTCATCATTTGCGCTTTCGAGAATGGTTCGTGCTACATGAATGTTGGCCTGAATTGCCCTGCCTTTAATTCTACATGTCTGGTGGTCCCCTACCAAATCGCACACTACATGCTGGATTCGTCTGGATAACATTCTTGCAAATATCTTATAATCAACGTTACTTAATGCTATGGGTCGGTACCCCGTCACCTTCTGCCTTTGAAGAACGTCATTAGACTTAGGTATCAGTACTGTATGCGATTGTAAGAAGGATGGTGCTAGTGCTTTGAGCTCGTAAGCTTCACGCATAACTTCGTAATAAAAAGGGCAAATTTGGGCGCGGAAGTGCTGATAAAACTCTGCGCAGAGACCGTCAGGACCAGGCATTTTGTGGGTGGCGAGGCCTTCGATGGCTCTTTCTATCTCCGTCAACGTGATGGGTTCTTCCATCCACTCTTTCACACCTTGCGATAGCTCTGGTGCTATCTGGAGTAGTTCTTTGATAGCTGTCATGTCCTTAGGCATATCTTTGCCTCCGAACAGCTGGCTATAGTACGTCACAAACGCCCTTTCAATGCCATCTCTGTCATTTATGACAGCGCCGTTTTGTTCCACGGCTGAAATCTCTTTTGCAAGCGCAAACTTTCGTTCATCAGCGAGCGCACATTTCGTGGGCTGTTCCCCAAGGAGAAACTTCTCGGCCCTTGCCCGCACTACCGCTCCACGATACTTTTTATCTTGAAAAGCCTGAAGTTTGGCTTTCACTTGTTTTATCTCTGTAGCCGTCCCCCCTGGCTTATCACTCTCAACCTTGAGGAGTGCTAGCCAGCGCTGCTGAATCATTTTTTCTTCCTTTGCTGCATTGTAGTTCAAAATAGACGACCGTTCTATGGCTAATTCTTTAACTTCCTGTTTAAAAAAATCCCATTTCTCCATGTAACTTATACTACAATTCTCAGTCACTTTCTTTAGAAGGTTTTTAACCCCATCTGTAAACTCTTCGTCTTTTAGCAGCGTTACATTAAATTTCCACAGTTTCCAGTTAAACTTTCGTGTCGCCTTCCTTCTTTCCCCGACAGTCACACTTACGAGGCAATGATCGCTGAAAAAGATCAGTTTGACAGAGTATCCCATGGTGAATGTGCTAACTTCTGTAGAAACATAAATCCTGTCTAACCGCGCGTGTGATGATAGCTGAAAGTGAGTAAATCGCAGATCGTTTCGCAAACCTTGCATTTCCGCGACGTCCTCCAGCTCACATTCATCTAACATGGATTTCAAAAATTGAGCGCTTCTGTCGTTTCGTGAAATTGCTGATGACCTATCTTCTGGGTTACACACGCAGTTAAAGTCTCCTAGTAAAACAATATACCTATCACACTTTAAGTAATCTTCTAATTGTCGAAAGAAAGCTTCCCTCTCGTTCACTGCATTAGGGGAATAAATGCACAGCACACGCCACAGTTGATTTTGAACCCTGAAATCACAAAGAACAAGTCTTCCTTCGCCATCTGTCGTGGTTTTTAAATCGGTCAGGCCAATTGTTTTCGCGAGAAACAAAAAACACCCCCCCCCCCCCCCGACACTCCAGTGGCTTGACTGACACATATTTCGTACCTGTTCAAAAAAGGTTTTAAGACATACTGAATCTGTTCACTATCGTCAATTTTAGTTTCCTGGAGGGCTAGAGTGTCTATAGTTTCGTCACTGAGTAGTCGTTGGAGTTGATACTGTTTCTTCCGGGAATTTAACCCCCTGACGTTTAAGGTGGCACATCGAATAGGCGCGATAGGTTCAAGCGTGATGTTGTATTGAAGGGAGAATGTTCTCAAACTCACCCAAGATCACCTTTTAACGTTGCCTATCACCCCGAAAGGCTCGGTGAATGCCACACACTACGAGTCTTTACGTTTGCGGTCGTCCCGAAGGTCTCGAGGCTTGGTCACGATTCACGACACGGCTTTTCTTGAGTCCCTGCACTTGCCACGGTGGTTCGCCACCAACCGTGTCATTGGGTGAGGCCGTGCGTAGTGTCTGGTCCCGTTGTCGCTTCCCGGTCTGGTTGACGTCGATGTTCATGGGTTCTGCCACTTCAGACTCACTGTCTAGGGTATCTTTATCTTTCACAGTGTTCATCCCGACTTTTTCACCCGCGTGCCGTGGTTTGGAGGACAATTTAACCTCTTGTTCCTTGTTACCGGTCGCCTGTTTTGCTTGCTCTGACTGACTGGGCTGAGAACTCTCCCCAAAGTTATCCTGGTTTCCAATGGAGGCGTCACCGCCGCTGTCGTTGGCGCTTGGTAGCGGAGGTCCGGCACCTCCCGTCGCAGCCTCTGCCTCTACTTCGTCCATCAGAAATTCGGTCGACTCTTCGTCTTTCCGCTGTTGAGCAATTGACGCGTAAGTACGGACGCAATCGCTGGCTTCGTGGCCGTACTGGTGGCACTCCTTACACCGGAGAACGCGGCAGTCCCTTCTAATGTGTCCTTTGCGTCGACACCCAAGGCATAGGGGGGCCCTACCAGGTATGAGGACGAGGACCTTGCAGCCGTCGACACGAATCTCATGCGGGACGCCGTCCACAGTGACTCCTTCTTTGAGTGTCATTCGCACACTCCGCGTGTTCGTTTCGACGTTCTCAAACCCCTTCTCGCGGAAGTGGTCTCTGCTGATGTCGGACACTTTAGCAAAGCGCTCGAGTTCTTTACGTACTTGGCAGTCGGGGACGTCGTAGGGAACCCAATGCAGTTTAGCCTTGACTTCCGCGTTGGCAGGATCAAGCACGAGGCAACGCCCCCCTTTGATTTGCAGTTCTTTCGCTTCCACCAAACGCTGCTTTGCGGCGAGTGAGTGCAGACGTAGCATCCAAACGTGATTCATTTGGTGGGCGCCTGCCGACGCCAATTCTTGAAGGACATCCAGTCGCTCCAGCTCCTGTTTGAAGTCTTGAATTCGGTACGGGCGGTTGCGTACGTCGCAGTGCAGAAAAACTGCATTAGCCACGATGTATCCGGTAGGCAGGGGAGGCAAAATAATCTTGTAATCAGTTGAATCTTCAGAAACAGATATACCGCGGCCCGTATCGGCCGTTGCTGCCGCTCCAAAGGAGCTCGTCATCCTGCGTCCGTCTCGAGCGAGCGCTGGAAGCAGAACTGGGTCACGCACGCGCTCGCTCGCTGACGCGCATGGCAATATATTGATCTTCTGCGATAGGTTGTAACAATTGTTCTGTTAAAAATATTGATATTTTGCTGTTGCTTTGTATTTTACTTTGTCATATAGAACTGTAAGGGAGCAGGGGACTCCAAGTTGTTAAACCGCTTTTTCCCTTGTTTCCTCCATTCCTGTATTCAATGGGAAATAATCTTTATTGTTAATATTATTATTAATATTATTATATTATTATTATTATCAAATATGTGCATTACAACGCCGCTCGATCAGGCCTGTGGCACTTTATATATAAAAAAGGTCACTGAGAGTATAAAAAACGCGGGGCGTGCTGAGTCCCTAGCATCTCATTATCATTCGCCAGCCAATGAGAATACATCATTAGCCGACAAGAAGGCCGAAAAGCCAATCGCGTAGCGAAAAAAGTGCATTAACATAACGAGTCACGCCCAGTTCGTGCCTTAATCCGTCAGTGACCACCGAATACAGTTTGGTGCCAAGATCTTAATTAGCTTTCGTTATAATGCAATTGCACCAGACAAAAAAAAAAAAGAAAAGAGATCGAGTATATCCTGGCATCCATCGAAATCTGTCTTCCATGTCGGAGCCATCTTGCACTCCCTACATCGTGTTCGACCGTTGCGCCGTCTTCATACATCCGGGCATTTTAACTGGTTCGGCTGGGTTGCGGGGTGAAGGGCACGCGTTCGATCGCGATAGCAGACGACAAACCGGAGGCCGTTCTCGACGTTTTGGCGGCCGTAACGAAGCTATGGTGGCACCCCTGGGCTGCACGTCGCTGACGTTTCCGGAACATTTATGGCAGCTCCAGGAAGAGCCCTTCGTTCTCTGTTGTTTGATTTCAGTAAATGTACCGCTAGAGCACTTCGTTCGATTACATCAATAGCAGTGGCGTCCACCGGCAGTACTACCCCCTCAGCTGCGGGGTCTACTGCGTCAGCAGAAAATAGGAACCAGTTCAAAAAAAACCTCGCTCGCTTTCTAAAAAAGAAACGTCGTGCGAAAAAAAAAAAATTGGGGATGATCATGCGGCGAGATGCGTTCCGACAACGGTAGCGTGCCGCTTATTGGACGATATGACGATGACGATCGTCATATCGTCGCCAAAGTTTTCTGCCAAATTTAGCGGGGAACTGGAATTGGTGCATAGGTCACGGGACGTTCATTTTTCTGCTAAATTTAGCGGGGAAACTGAATTCATTTGCGTTCACGCCGTCGAAACACCGAGAGGAAGCGCCCATAACAGCTGCCCCTGTAAAAATAATAAAAAAAAATAATTCCGTGGTCAGAAACTATAGACGCTTTCAGCGCGCGCCAAATTGAGCCGCCATAGCCGACCTTTTCTTGTCTTACCGAAATGCCAAGGCACTGAAGCAGGCGTTGACGAGCCTCCACAAAGGCCTATGCTAAGTTGAAGGACACAGCAGAACCTAAAATGGCAATAACCTGTCCTGCTGTGGTAATTATGAAGTGGAGCGAACGGAATAAGAGGGAACAAAAACTGAAGGTCGGTTATGGCGGCGCCCATGCTCAGCTGCCTGAAAGCGTCTATAAATTACAAGGCAGACTTCCTCACGCACGCGTTCCCAGCCATAAGTGGGTTCCCAGCCCTAAGTGGTAGAATTCTGTTAAGAAAGCACGTCACGTCTAAGTTAGCTGCTTTACTTTTTTTTTCCTTTTCTTTTTGTTATAAATATTTCTTTTTTTCCTTTTTTTACATAACACTTTGTTGGCGCACTCGCTTTGTTTGATTTATGGCGGCGCATTGAAGACAATCGCGTACCCATAGTCGCTTCCCAAGTTCCACTAAAGCCTAACAAAAAGGTATTTTGGTTACAAATAGACCACTACAAACATCTGCGATAATGTAAGCCCTCTAGGGTCTTCATATCCGAAGCTTAGCAAGCGACGAATTAAGTGTAAACTACTGGTTCCCTAAAAGAAAAAAAAAAAAATACACGCGGTTGTTACTTATTTGGTGAACCAGTTTTTTTTTTTTTTTTTATTCACACCTTTGATTTATAGTTGCTAGAGGCCTACGTCAGCACGAACTCCAGCACGAACTTATAGTAAGAAGCTACTGCAGCCGCATTGACTAATCGCCGGAGACGACAGTCCAATCACACTGTTAACAAAGGTGTTCACATTTTTATTTTTTTTAATTGGACGGCAGGTGACATTAAGATTGTGTCCGGTTAGTCATTTTATCGTGCATAACATTGCACGATAACCCACATAGGTGCATTTGCGCCTGAAATTGCCGAAATGACGCGATTTTCAAACATGTTTCAAGCCAGCCGGATGTTAGGTACTGCTCAGTCAACGCAGATGACGACGCACCGGAGTTTAGAGAAGAGAGACAATTACTCTCTCTCCATTTTCTCTAGTGTAATGTCCTCTATTGCCATACCGCTCGCTCAGACGCGAGGCAACACTCTAAAAAAAAAAGGTATATTCTTGCACCCCTTGTCACATATGCGACAGCCCAAAACTTCAGTTGGATGTACAGCGGACTGACGGTGTACCGACGCTACCAAATTTCACGAGCGGCTTGATAGCCGAGTTGTACAACTCATTAAAATAGTTAATGGAAGTGTGACTGACTGCAAAAAAAAAAAAAAGTTATCGGGGTTTTCTAGGCTCAACTGGAAACCCTATGTGTTTTTTTTTTCTGTCGACTTTGATACGTACTTTAGCTGTTCAATATGTTATATCGCACCGTCATCAACCCTCTCGCAAAAGCTGGGGCAGTCAGTTCGACGTTAGTGCGCTGTGCGTCGATCTGAAGTTTTGGGGTGTCGTATATGGGACAAGGGGTGTAACGTCTACACCCCTTTTTTTTTAGAGTGAAGGTAACAGGTCTTCAGAACGTCCAAAGCACATTGACATAACTTTCAGGCATGCTGTGTTTCTACGTCTTTTTTTACGTGAACCTTTCACCCATTAGCTGGCAGTGCAGTGGAAACTAGGTTATCACTGAGCCAGTCACACGCCTCTCTTCGGCCACGTGATCAGGCTCTCACCCACACCCAGGCGCAGAGAGCGGCGTAAGGTGATGCAGGAGAGGTGGTTGACTAATCCGGTGAGCTCGTAGGTTCCACCGCACTGTCAGTGTGGGGGGCGAGTGTAATAAATAAACTACCTAAAAATGTCGAAATATAAAACAAACAGTCTATTGAGACATATCCTGCAGAGCTCGCAGCTGGCCGTGATAAATGGCCGTACCTCGATGGTGCAGTTGCTGTTCACCGTTAGCAGAACGAAGTCGTACTTTCGTCGCGTCGCGATGATTATCGCTGTTGTTTGCGTGGGAAGTATTTCATTCGTTTCGGCAGCCGTTCAGTTTCCACTGTTGATGCCTGGTGTACAGCCAATACAGGTAATTGTCACCCTGCTTTTTTTTACTTATATTGTGGATTGTGTGCTACATGTACGAAGTTTTGAAATGTTCGTTCAGCTGTCGGAGTAACCTACTTATCTTTCTTATCCCTGGCTGTGCCCCATGCACTCCCGTGAACTACATGACAGGTTAGGAGTTGAGGGGAAGCTCCTCCCACCTTTTCCCCCTTTATCAGAGTGAATGCTGGAAAGGAGTAAAAAAGTTGATAAGTGGGTTAGTTGGTATTTGAACATCTAAGCGGTATTAGCGCACACGTAGAGAGAAGAGAGAAGATACAGGAAAGGAGCGCTCCTCGCAACTATATTTACTAAGATGAAGAGAAGGAAGAACATCGTAAAAAATCATTGTAACGGTGCTGCTACTCTGGCAACCTGCTGCACCGTGGGCAGCGCCACCGCAGGCTATCTAAGGGACGCACCATTAAACTTCATCCTCTTTTCTTCAATCGCTACCCCACGGCTCGTGTCATTATTCGATACATGGTGTCAGAAGTGGGATATGGAAGGATTAAGAGCACCTACAGAGCTCCAGCTGACGGGCAATGTTGCCGAGAACTGGCGTCGCTTCAAGCTGCGGCTAGAGGTCTTCATGACGGCAACAGAACCCACCGCTAAATGAAACGATCGGCAGAAGACAGCCCTGCTCCTTCATGTTGCCGGAGAAGAGGTCCAGGAGGTCTACTTCACCTTCCAGCTCGGTGAGCAAGCAACGTACGCTCAAGTCGTAGCCAGATTTGAGGACTACTGCACATCGAAGAAGAACGAAACGTATGAGAGATACGTCTTCAGAACACGCATCCAGGCTGAGGGTGAGCCATTCGAGCAATTCTATCAAGCCTTGCAGTTGAAATTCAAATCGTGAGAGTTTTTGATGCTGACGGAGTCAATGATCCGAGACCAAAGCGTATATGGAACTGTAAGCAAGAAGTTGCGCCAAAGACTTCTTCGGGAACCCCATTTGACGTTAGAAAAGGCCGTGGAAATGTGCAAAGCGGACGAAATCGCTGCCAAGCAGATAAAGGCATGGGAGGAGCCAGAAAAAACGGTCCACGTCATCAAGGGTAGAACGTCGGAGGGGCACGTGTCTATCCACAAACAAGGTGAACAGAAAGACCGGTGCGCAAAGTGCAACTTCTTTCACCGGGGCCCTACTTGTCCAGCTTTGGGTAAAGTGTGTAGAAGGTGTAACAAGAAAGGCCATCTTGAGGCTTGTTGCAAGACGGATCGAGTGCACGAAGTAAAAAACATCGTGGAACAAGAACGCGAAGGCAGCCAAGATTTCGACATTCTTGAAATCAGCGGGTGCAATGAAGGACGTGGTTCCGAGTGGCTGGCACCGGCAACTGTGGCTGGCAAGGAGATCTCATTCAAAGTGGACACCGGAGCTCAAGCAAACTTTCTGCCACTCTCGTGGCTGCTGCGTGCCAGAAAGAACATTGTGCTGCAAAAGAGCGCTGCAGTCCTGCGAAGCTACAACGGCGGTGTGATTTCCCATAAAGGAAAAACCAACTTGATGGTGTCATGCAACAACAAGCAAGGACTAGTGGAATTTTTTGTGGTGAAGAAATCCCGTACTCTGATTTTGGGACTCCAAGCCTGCGAGCAGTTTGGTTTGGTAAACCAAATATCGGCGGTCAACGACAACACCAACGCAGTCGTTTCTGACTTTCCGGGGGTATTCAATGGCTTAGGCTGCATCAAGAAAACCTACCACATGGTGCTTAAGGAAGGAGCCCAGCCAGTTGTTGAAGCAGCACGGAGGGTTCCTCAAGCATTGCAAAAACCATTGGAGGCAGAGCTGCAACGTCTGCCAGCCGCCGGAATCATCCGGAAGTTTGACAAGCCCACCAACTAGGTAAGCCCTTTGGTGATCGCTCACAAAAAAGAGGGGAACATTCGAGTGTGCTTAGACCCTCGTCATATTAATGAATGGGTGAAGCGTGAGCATTATCAGCTTCCAAAACGCGAGGACATTGAAGAAGAACTTTGCGGAGCACAGTGGTTTTCTACCCTTGATGCTAACTCCGGTTTTCATCAGATACCGGTAGACGATGAGACCGCAGACATTTCCACGTTCGCCACTCCGTTTGGGCGGTATCAGCACACGCGACTACCTTTTGCAATTGTCTCCACTCCTGAAGTCTTTCAAAAAACAATGTCAGAAATACTTGAAGGTTTGCCGGGAGTTCGTGTGTATTGTGGGAACCACGGGGTTCCCTCTATTCCTATCTGGGCCTAGCTTCAAGCAGGCCGTGGGAGTCGTCGTCACCAATGGCGTCGGCCTCCCGGATACAAGGAACCACGAGGCCGAATTCCCCGAAGGGGCCGGCTCTCCCTTGCCCATTTTGGGTGAATGCGCGTTCGGCATAACCTTGAGAGTTATAATGGACGCGACTGCTCGCGGCCTCCCCGGGCGCGTCCATTCTCTGAGGCTACATAAGCTGGCTCCGAAGGAGGGCCAGGGGCTCTTGTCGGCGGAAGCCCTGGCTCTACGGAGCTTGGTTTTTCTTTGTGGGCTTCCGACTTCCCGTCAATCTGTCTAATGCGGCAGCGCGGGAAACCGACCGGGTGATACTGGCAATTGAGCCAGCGCCCAGACTTTTCTTGTCTAAGAGCGAAGCGTGTTGGCTTTTGAGTCAATAAACACGTCGAAAACGAACTCACTGTGGTGGTGTTGTCTCTCGTCCACCGGTGCCCCAAAAAGCAGTCAATGGACGAACCCGGCCGTAGCCGCACAAAGAGCGGACTACGGTGTGAGTGTTGCCTCACAGCGATCAGCAAGGTAAGTAGAAACCCACATTTCGCAACCGACTAGTTACGGAGTGGGTATTTGCCTCACTGAGGACTTTGGGGTTAACTAAGTTCCCACAGTATATAGACGACATACTTGTCTGGGGAAGAACCGAGGCCGAACATGATGAACGACTACGGGCAGTGTTAAGCCGAGCAACGCGAGAAGGACTCGCACTCAATTTAGAGAAGTGCAAGTTATCATGCAAAGAAGTCACCTTCCTAGGAGACGTGATAAATCAAAACGGAATAAAACCAAGCCCAAACCTAGTTCAGGGTGTCCACGACTTTCCAACGCCAGATAACAAAAATGATGCGCAGCGTTTGTTGGGATTTATAAACTATTTTGGCAAGTATATACCTAATTTGTCTTCCAAAACAAACTTATTACGTGACATCATCAAAGATAGCACTGTATTTGAGTGGACTGGTGCGCATCAAACAGAGTGGGTGGGCCTGAAGACACTCCTCGTCACCGCTCCGACACTTGCGCTCTTTGACCCTGCGAAACCAGTGAGAGTATCGACAGATGCGTCGCAATACGGATTAGGGGCTGCATTAATGCAACTGCACGAAACTGGGTGGCGGCCAGTGGCGTACGCCTCGCGAGCTCTGTCAGATACAGAGACCAGATACTCCCAGATTGAAAAGGAGACCCTGGGAGTCACTTACGGGCTCGAGAGGTTTCATGATTTTGTGTACGGGAGGAAGGTTTTAGTTGAAATGGACCACAAACCTCTTATCGTCATAGCAAAGAAGTCTGTGGGTGACATGCCCCCACGATTGCAAAGGTTCTTTTTACAATTAATGAAGTACAACTTTGAGTTGAAGTTTATTCCTGGAAAGGATCTAGTCGTTCCTGATGCCCTCTCCAGAGTATTTCCAAAGAGCAAGAAGGAAGAACAATCGGAATCTGACGTTGAGCTACATGCTGTAGGGGTTGAATACAGTATGGTCAGTCCGGAAACACGGGAACAGCTAATAGATGAGACAGCTAGTGATGAAACTCTTGCTCAAGTAATCAATAGCCTTGAACATCAGGAACCTATTCAAGGTCTATACAGGGCCTTTGAAGGGGTGTTAACAGTAGTATATGGAATTCTTTTTAAGGGCACAAAAGTTGTCATTCTTCACCACATGAGAAAAATAATTCTTGGAAGAATTCGCGCTGGACATCTCGGCATTTACAAGTGTAAGGCCAGAGCAAGAGAACTAGTTTTCTGGCCTGGTATCAATGAAGACATCCAGTCTCTTGTTCAGCGATGTCGGGTTTGTCAGCAGTATGCGTATAGGCTGCCAAGTGAGCTCTTTCTTATGCGGTCAGTTCCTGACCTCCCGTGGGATCGAATTGGCGTTGATCTTTTCGAGTATGCTGGTTCCTCTTACCTCGTAGCCTATGACGCTTTCTCTAACTTTCCGGAAGTCGAAAACCTTCGAGACATCACGTCAGCGGCCGTGGTGGAGAAGCTTAGCAGCTTACTCTCAAGACATGGAATACCACTGGAAGTATGCTCGGATAATGGCCCACAGTTCTCCTCACACGAGTTTCAGCAATTCGCTCACAAGTACGACTTCATACACACGACATCAAGCCCTCGCTTTCCTCGCTCAAATGGGCTCGCCGAAAAAGGAGTCCACATAGTTAAACGAATTTTGAAAAAAAAAAACGATTGATGCCAACGAAGATTTTTGGCTTGGACTGTTAAATTACAGATCAACCCCCTTGGACGATGGCCAGAGCCCGAGCCAGCTGCTCATGGGACGGAGATTGCGGTCTCCCATTCCCGACTTTGCGCCATGGGCCCCATCACCAGTACAGAATCGCTCTCAGCGCCTCAATCGGGGATCTACACAGGTTCCTCTTGCTGAAGGTCAAGTCGTGCGAATCTGGGGTGATCGGGGGTGGAACAGAAAGGCTCAGGTAGAACGAGGTGTGGCTCTACGTTCATATATAGTTAGCACGGAAGATGGACAAGAATTAAGAAGGAACAGGGTGCACCTCCGTCTCACCTACGAAGACTTTGTGCTAGATGCAGACCACCCCGAGCCCCGTGACACAGAGCGTGCTTACTCTTCCGTCCCCTCAGCAGAAAGTGAAGAAACTTATCTTCAAGCGCCTGCACAGAGCGACTTCGTGGCAGACACGCCCGTGGAGACAGGGCAGCTTTCCACAGATCAAGGAATTGCCGCGCGCGAAACGAACACGTGCGCGACTACCATTCGCAAGGCAAATGACAAACAAGGAAATAGACTTTTCGAAACAAACAATGAAGAGCCAGCATGAACCACGGTTGCCGCAAAACCTCAGGCAAGATGACAACGCGACAGCCGACTACAAATGAGGTGCTTGACTTCACCTTTGACAATGAAGAGCCCGCACGAGCCAAGATTTATGCAAAACATCCGGCATGATGGCAACGCGAAGGCCCACAGCGGATCGGGTGGGTAAACAAAAGACCTGGTGTTTGAAGCATGTGTGCGCGAGCGAACATCCTACTAGGGTGCCTTAATGCCCTTCTGTATAAAGTAATGCCACCCTTTATAGTACCCGATGCCTACAGCACACGCTCACGGGTAAAATACGAACAAATCGACGAAAACAAAATGTCACCATAGCACAGTCAGCGCCACAAACGCTTGCAGGGACACGTTCTTTCACGCGCTTTTGAACAAAAAGTAAAAATAAAAGTGTATGACAAAATGGCCAGATGTCTGCACAATAAGCAAAGCGCACATGAAGGCACCCTACACCCTACTATTTATTCTTCATCTTTCTTTTTTTTATCTTTAACGGGGGTAATGATTTTTTATGATGTTCTTCCTTCTCTTCATCTTAGTAAACATAGTTGCGGGTAGCGCCTCTTTCCTGTATCTTCTCTCTTCTCTCTACGTGTGCGCCAATACCGTTCAGCTGGAAAGGAGGTCGCTTCCTCTCTGACGTTCGCTCTGCCAAAGCGGAAAGAGGGTAGCTTCCCCCGAACTCTTAAACTGTCACCAACTATAGTTCGTACTGATATTTTCTTGGCAGAAGTTAAATGTATATACAAAATTTAAAAGCCATAACTTGACGAGTACGTGTAAATTACGGTACACGTTACGATTCGACGACTGTGAGAGGGTATCATTTCGAGACGAGAAAACGTTTACCTTTAATTCCAGGGAACAGTGGCTCACTGCCTTACTTCTGAAAACTGCGATTTTCAGACTTTCTCCTTCTCGTCTCTCGGTGTCTACTTTCGTATTCCTCAGTCTCGGGTTGCTTCAGAACGTTACTACTGTCAAGACCGGTTATTACGAATTCAGTTACAACAAAATAGCGGCTACAGCGAAGCGATCACGTTTTCCCATTCCCTTTTGCACTTCGTTATAACTAAAGTTGGTTATAACGAAATAGCGGATATAGCGATGCGATCACGATTTCCCATCCCTTTTGCACTTCGCTATAACCGAAGTCGGTTATAACGAAATATCGGATATAGCGAAGTGATTTCCAATTCCCGTTGACTTTGTTTTAACCGGTCTCGACAGTAAATCTGTTTGTGTTCTGAAACGTGACTTATATAAAAGATTCAGATGCATCTTTATCGCCTTTCAAATAGTAGTGAACCCCGCTTTTGTAATTTTGAGAAATGAACATAACGGTCAGGTGCATACTCCCTTTAATTGTTTTAAAACGTAATTGGAAATCGATTTACTGTGAGAAGACGGGAAAAGGGGGAGGGGTGGTGACATTAGTGTGGCATGTCAGATTTCTGAACTAGCTACTAAGGACACGAGGCTAGTCGTGTTATAAATAAAACGTCGAGCACAAAAGGTGCAAGAAAAGCGTAAAACTCTGCTGCAGACTGCCGTACCCATATGCTGTGTAGAATTCGCTGCAGTACCCATATGCTGTGTAGAGTCGGCCTGTGTAGAATTAAGACGTTGGCTACACAATTTATAGTATATTTATGTATAACACTTGTCTCAATTAGCTTACTAATCTTTAGCATTTCTTTATATTAGGTTAAGAAAAAACTCAACCACTGAATCTGAAAACTACGTATTTATCTTTATACCTAAATACAGGCTGAAACTATTATATAAAAACTTTTCCACCGTTCTATTTAATTTTATGATTACTTCGAATAACATAGCATTTCTCGTCGGGTGTAAAAACTGCAACGCCTTACAACTATCCTTGGATAGTGATTTTTGCATATTTTTCCTTGTGATTTTTGCAGATATTTTTAATGGTAGACTGCGAAGATTAGGTGATCGTAAAATATTACATATACAATTTGTTTCTCTGGTTTTACGTATTCGTATTTCAAAATCTTGTATCAGCACTTCAAATTCAAGATCCAGGAGGAGTAAGCTGATTAAAGCATATCATTATAGCAATTATAGATAAATCATCCATAGAAACGTTATTGAATGAACTGTTATCGACTAGCTGCGTCGCTATTGTGATGCTCTAAATTTACGGTTTAATTTTGTATTGATTTTTTTACAGAATGAAACGTATTTGTGCACTGCCTTCCACTTTACACCAAAGCAGCATAAGTATATTGGTAAGCTCTTCAAACAACTCCTGCGACTTACCACTTTTAGGGAAGCACGAGGTCTCAAAGGCACTAATGAGAAGTTCACGTTTATCACATAAGACTATAAAACTTCCCATTTTTTCACTTCTTTGCTTGACCATTATCAACAGGCCTGTTCAGCACAATATATATTATTTTGTAATGATTGTGCACCGAAATATGCTTAAAGGTCGGCGTACAAGCTCGGTCTTCTGCAGGAGAGAAAATCCCCTTAGCGCTCCCCTCTCCTTAGCTGCGAGCGGAGCCAAGTTAGGGCAATGTAAGAAGTGGAGAGGATATAGGAAAGGAGGAGGCGGGAAAAAGGGCGAAGCGGGAAGCGCACGTCGTCCTTTAATATGTATTACGAATTCTCGCTTAGGCATACTGTCACAATAATATTAACATTCTGGACTCTGCGCTCGCAGCGCAGAATGTTTAAAAAATGTGCGCTAAAAAAACAAAAGACAAGTGGGCCTAGAAATTCACAATCTCCCAAATTAGAACAATATTTGCATGTTCATCAGAAAGATACCTTAAAGAGCAATCATAGACGTTCTTTTTTGGCCTCAATTCACTCGCAACAATGGCTTAACGGTGCATCCCAATTGAAAAGAGAAATTTGATATCTGGTTTGTACATTCAACAAATCAGAACTTAGGTACATTATATAAGACGAATACCCCATTCACACAACCGTAAAAGTACCTTTAGCTAAGGGACCTTTGTTCTCTGCGGCCAATCAATGAACGATCTTCCACGCGTGGCGTGTGCTCGTGACCCAAGAGCACGGGCTGATTTGCCGATAGCAAAGGGACCTATGTTAAAGGTACCTTTATGTTGACTGTGTGAATGGGGTAGAATATGAGTCCCGATACTATCTTATATGTTCTCATATAAGATCATACCACAATCATATGTTGTTGTTTTTTTAATAAGGAGGGTCGCTTTTTTTTTTGCTTTAAAGATATCTAGAAATTTTTGGCTGTCTCATACACCATCATTACTACAACTTTTGTTAGGTTAAAAATAGACCATACTGATCTATTTTTATACTGGACTTTGTTTCCTTAATGTCATGTCAGTATTCTGCATATCGCGTATTGCATTCTGCTAATCTTTGACGGCAACAAAAAACAGTAATGTGAAAGAGCTCCTGTCAGTGACAAAGTAGCACCAATGTCACCGTGGGGTCTCAGTTTTGTTTCATAAGATGGGCAGTTTCTTCTTCACCTCCATCCATGGTAGGCCGATCTAAATTACCCGGTGACAAACTGCTTTATAAAGACAATTCTTGCATACCAAACGTTTTTGATATTCACACAACGGCGAAACAAGCGCACATCTTCGCATCGCCACCCGACGCGACGTCGGTGCCTGGTGGCATTAAAACATTATTTCCGTCTTGAAATACGCCAGAAGAACAATATAATTGTAATAGATCTCCGGAGATAAACCTCCATAACTCGACTGCATACACAGCGCCAAATACGCTTATGTTGGCGAGGAACGCTTTCAGTACGGTGACGCTCATGTCGATCTTGTCGCCACTGGGAACGAACCTTTCGAAGCGTCAGAAATATAAAAGGACCGAAAGGGCAATTGCCATGGTAACAGAAACCAATCCGCTAATCGCCTTGAGAGGTTTGGGTTATCTGTATGTTAGTATATGCCCGTGTCCGGCCAGCAGGCAGGGAATGCAATGGCGCTACTTTCCCAGGATTCGGTGATTTTACCTATTTGTCACTGGCAGGATCGAGAGCGGCAGGGGGTAGCTCCAGTTGCTCCGCCTCCAGCGCGGGCCTCCAACCTTTGATAATGCTCCGGCGGCTCGTGGAGCCTCGAGCATGCACGCGTAGCCAAAACACTTGGGAAGTCTGCGAGCGCGTACTGGAGGTTGTGCGTTCTCACCTTGTCAGTCAACACCAAGATTTCGGGACACGCGCGCGCCGCCACTACTTACGCCATCTATCGGCCGCCGTTGCGCCGGCACCCGTAATTCAATCAGTGTTGGACAAAATACTCGATAAAAGTATTTAAGTTAAGTTGCTAAATATCTGCTTCATAAAGTATTTAAAATACTACTCAAGTTACTTTCACTGTAAAGTAACTTGAGTAGAGTACAAATATTTTGAAATGTAATTCATTTACTTTTGAAGATACTTCGGCATTGCGTAGTTTGTATCGACGTCAGTGACAACGACAATTATACAGCTACGCAAATCTGGGTTACCCGAATGGTTTATTAGCACGCAACAACACAAAACAGAAAAAAAGTATCGTAGGGCTATTTTATGCAGTTCAACTATAAGAAGCAGGATAATGTCACGGATGACAAATGATGAGGCGGAAAATAACTGAAAAAACTAAACGTCTAATGGGTCGAACTTGTGCCCAAAACAAATAGAGAAAGGCTAGCGTCGCAGGCGTCGATGTCGGCGAAACAGCAGGATCGAGCGCTGGGGCGAGACTGACTCAGGACCGCCACTCGGAGCATTTCTTGTACCCGCGTGGGTTTCTGGAACATTCGGCGTAGAACGTTCGGCGCGTAGAACATTCGTAACTCAATCAGACGACAAGGTTCTCGAACTTACGACATTGTCAACTTGAAAGAATAAATAAAAGAGGAGTCCTCTCACTGGTATCGAACCCGATGCCTCCGCGCGCGAGAGCCAAGCGCGGTAACTATTCGGCCGCTCGCTCGGCAACGCCCGTGGCAATATCACTGATTCATGTTACAAAACATTTCTGGGACAAAAGGAGGTCCCTTTAGCTATTGGGGAGGAGATCAGACCGTGGTGCCCCAAGCGGTTAACTTTAGAACTACACGAATGGGGACAACGAATAACAATAGCTCAGCGCTCGGCTGACATAACCAAACGCGGAGTCAGCGTTCGGCTGGAGTTCGTGTTCTCCGGTGAGGGAGAGGAGGGCTCTCTGTTACCACTCCGACCTGCATGAACAATGCAGCATGCACGGTGCCCAGCTCAGCACAAAAGCCCAAGTGGGCCAAGCTCGCATCCTCTGACGACTGCTTTCGGGAGAGATCCGGCACTTAACGTCACTTTGCAAACTGTTAGTATTTTTACATTACATTGTGTCCCACGCTCTATTATAAAAGATAACATGAACATGCCCACAAGGCCTGTGGGCATGCGCGCAGGCCTTGTGTTGGGTAAACACCGAGGTGTGGGGGCAACAATGGGGTCAGAGCGCCTCGCCAATAGTGACATCGCTGAATATCACGTCCTGCGGCGCACCTTAGACGCATCGTTTAACTACAATTCATATTTTCTATATGGGGAGTTCACTATAAACGAACTTGGGATACGAATATGAGTGAAATGGATAACAAAGAGAACCCACATAATAGCCACGGCAGTGGTCGCACCTTCGCACCTTCTTCAAGTAGTTTGCGTTCAGAAAGGCACTCAACGTTGGGGAACACTTTGTTGGCATTTTGAGAGGTCATCCAGCTCGTAGCTTGTTTCCTCTCCTGTTCTCTGCTTATCAGTGTTCGCTTACAGACAGTGTTCGCGAGAGCAGTAAGTGGCGGACTGACGACAAAAAGAAAGGAACAAAAGAAAACCTCGACGTTTTGCCGTAGCGGGGTCAAATATATAAAAAGCAAAACAAAAATGTATTTTTGTTTGTGGGTCTACTTCTAGTATTCTTCTATTTGTTATTTTGTTGACGCTCAAGTCTACATTGTTGTCGTAGGTCGTTTCCCGAATCTGCGTTGCGCCTCAGTGTGGCAATCTTTACATCCGTAAAACCACCCCTTTTGTTTGAGGATTTTTTGGGGGAAACTCTAGGAAACAAAAGGACGCCTTTGGGAAGGCGAGGGGAAAACCTTCAACATACGAACTTTGGGCTGAAATATCAGTCTCAATCGGCAAAAAAGCGATGTTTTCACGAGCTCAATCAAGGTCACCGTAGCTAATCGGAGCTAGCAACAGGATTTGGTTGCTCGAAAGAATGTTCACGTTTGCTCGTGCCACGCCACGCCACTTCATACCGAAAAACTCGGAAAATGGCGGAATGTCAAAATGTATTTGAGATGATGAGTACAAGATACTCAGAAATGTAATTAAAATAGAGTATCAAATACTACTCTCGATCAAAAGTATTTGCAAGATACCAAGATACTTCAAAAAGTATTTGCAATACAGTATCTTGAGTAGAGTATTTGAGATAGGAGCAAGTCTGAATTCAGTGAACCTTAGCAATATTTTTCGACGCGGCCCATAGTTATTTGTCGCATTTATATCTTTACAGTTTTATTAGTTCGACACTCGCGTGCTTTCATTCACGCTGAAACTTGCAGTGTCATTCGAGCCCAACGCAACGGTGCACGTCGAGCACCACGTTCTCATCTACGGGTGCCAAGCGTTCGACGTGCGGAAGGGGGCAACGTATCGTCTACGCTTGGGCGAGAGATGCACCAGCACTGAAGCTACCCGAAGGTAAGTGAGAGTGTCACTGACTTCAAAGTTCAATCTGGGGATGGGAAGAAGCACCGAAACGAATTGCGTGGACGATCATATAACGGGATGCGAATAGACAGTGTCAGCTGGTGCGACATTTCGATGATATCGCGTCTTGATTGACTGGAATGTTTTGGTGATGTTGCGTCGCGCAGTGTCTCGCGTATACCAAAACCGATCCCACACAGGCCAGCTACCACCAAACACGTTCTCGCGGATGCGTTGCACGAATTGCTTGGTCGCAACAGCGTGTCCATTCTTCGCACGGTAAAGTTCTTCTACGTGCCGCTTCACGTTCACGCACGGCATGATCTTGACTTGGAATGCCTTCCATCCTAACGCCCAGGATGAGACAGCGTCGGCGCCTACACAATGACGACGTTCTCTTTCACGGGCGCGTTTACGCCGTCAAACAGCCGCCGTTTGCTCCGGCGTATGCTTCGTCCGCCCGATTTTTGCGCGAAAGGGTTTAGAGCGCCGAGGAAACGGGCGACCGAATCCGTGAGAGAGCAGGTGGCGAGGAGCGTGATCGCATGACCCCCAGCGCAATCGCGATTGGCCGAACTCAAGGGCGAGGGTATCACTGCTGCGCTCGCCCTCTCCCGGCGCCAAAAGTCACCCGCGATAAACGGTTTGTTTTTGGGCAACACGACACTCGCCCAGTACAACAAGCACGGTAGAGCTGAAGCTGTAAAAGTATATGAAAATGCAAACTTTGCAATGATCGCCCTCTGCACGCTGCCCTCTTGGTCTACCCGACTGTGGGACGCCTATGCTCATGCAGTGGCTGTCTTCTGCTAAATATCAGACACCACGCATGCGTACACAGCTCAGTGACGCAACATTTTTCGCCGGAATGGTAAGCGGTGGAAAGGTGTATACGGCCAGCAAGTACGTCTCTCCTAGAGCAGAGGTTGGAGTGACGTCACGGTGCCGGACTCTGATTGGATGACTGCACCAAACGGCTGCTGGCGGCTGCGGTGGTGTCGTCTGATGATCGTAGCAGCGATGGCTGTCTCGTCTTTTCTTGTTCCTTTTTTTCTAGAATAAAGATTTAAAAAAAGTGTTATCGTGGGCTATGGGGCATGTTATATTGAACAAAAATAGGCAACAAGAACAAAGCCGGTATAGTTTTCTTTCTCTTTCTTTCGTTTTCGTTTTTGTTGCATTAACTTCCGTAAACGCCCACAACAACGTTTTTTTTTTTTTTCACATAATCACAGAGCAGACCTAGCTGCCTATAGTCAGTAAAAAAATTATGCTTTTTAGTTGTAACTTTTGATGATGACAAGTTTTTTCTTTTACATTTGCACAAAACAAATTAACCTCCTAGCTATACCTATGTGCTACTTTCAGCGTCAGAGCATGAGAAATTGATATTTGAGATTTATTTAATATTTATTCGGCCCTTTCTGTGGTATTAACAAACACCTTAAGAAAAGTGCAAGTGAGGCTAAGCAAGTGAAAAATAAAATTGATAAAACATTCCCATGACTAGGGTTACTTAATGCCACGATTGTATCATATTAAGATATAAATAAATCTGTTTTGGAAATGTTTTCAAAACCCTGCTTCGAACTTACCTAAATATCTCAAGCATAGTTCACCCCTGAAAAACAGTACAACCCTGCTTTCTATCCACGCCTTTTTTTTTCTTTCTTTTTTGAAGTGACATTGAATACAAAGGGTGTGCTCTCTGATTTGTAACCATTTATTGGAGAAAAAAAAAATAAGTCTTGATCATGAAGGCTAACATTCTTCTCGATGTACCCCAGTCTCTCCCTGTCATCTGATTTGCATTCTATGGGCTGATCTATGGCATCGTGGCAAATCCCAAAATCTTGCTTTAAAACAGTCATCGGAAATTCCAGGTGTTGGATTTAAAATCGGCGGCAACAGCGGCATTAACTACCTTGTCCTTCAAGTACACTATGCCGATACAACCCCCTTCCTCGGTGAGTGCATTCACTTTGATATGTATTACTATCATCGGGTTCGCTCAACGGTTGATACTCCGCAGGGTCTGTTTTCAACAGACATATGCTATGGAAACCCTTTAACCTTCCGGCTGACTACGTTGGTTATGTCAAAGCTGCAGGACCACGGTATCACCAGCGAACTACCGAGTATTCTGTCGAAATATATATATATATATATATATATATATATATATATATATATATATATATATATATATATATATATATATATATATATATATATATATAAGTAGAAGCCACCGAGGGTCAAACAAACTTGGAAGGTTTAATTCAACATGTATAAGTTATACAGTAACCGCGACGTTTCAAAGGGGGACCCTTCTTCCTCAAGCGGGACTTGAAAAGTCCCGCTTGAGGAAGAAGGGTCCCCCTTTGAAACGTCGCGGTTACTGTATAACTTATACATGTTGAATTAAACCTTCCAAGTTTGTTTGACCCTCGGTGGCTTCTAGTTTTATAAAAATACGCCTACAGCCTACTTAGCCCCAAGATGTCATTATATATATATATATATATATATATATATATATATATATATATATATATATATATATATATATATATATATAGTTAAAAAGTGTTTGATAACGAAAGCAGAGAGCCAGGATCTTCTTTATGGTCCCCGTGCCCAGTTCATGAAGTTTCCCTAACTATCCTAATTTTCTAAGAAGATTCGTTTTCTACGTTTTGATTGTTGCCACTCCTATCCTGCATTTCCGGCACTGCTCGTCTGAAATTATTGGATCATCACCGTTTTATCTTTGCAGATGGAGTGACAAGGGACAACTCTGGAATCGTGCTCTCACTGCTGTCTGGAGACACCAATGAGTATGAGTTTATTTCTCAACTTTCTTTTTGCATAAAAAAAAAAAAGCATTCGCCCGTAATGTTTGTGTTGTGTGTTTGTTTAGAAAGCTGGACGTTCGCCACTTTCTAAACAAACACAAAGTAGACAGACAAGAACGCAATGCCCTTGTCTCGCGTTCTTGTCTGTCTACTTTGTCCCTGCGGTGTGTGTGTGTGCGTGAGCGTGAGCGTGTGCGTATGTGTGTGCGTGTGCGTGTGCGTGTGTGTGTGTGTGTGTGTGCGTGTGTGTGTGTGTTTTCGCTTACCTACGTGATCATGAACAAGCTGGTTCAAGTTGCCACTTTAACGCGATGCTAACAGATCGAAACGGGCCAGGGGCCGGGATTCAACTCAAAATCTCTGGGTCCTGATTAATCTTATTGCAATCAAATAAACCTGATTTAAATCGAAAAGAACTAATCTGCTTGCTTTTTTTTCATCAATATTATTTTATTTTTTATTTTATTTCTGCGCTAACAAATACTATTTAGATTAGAAGGCCTGCCCATGACGTCATCCTTTTAGTGGATCTCCAACCCGCCCCTAGCGGCAGTCAGGCAGAAGCTTGATGAGAGTCGCGCCGCAAAGCGGTTGCAGACGCGTTCGTCGCCGCGTCGCCGCGCACCAGCGTTCCGCTCGTAAGACGCTGACGCTGCACAACGCTAGTACCCGGTGACGCTACGACGGACGCGATGCTCATCATAAGGGAAACGCAGCAAAAAAGCGTACAAAAAAAATCTCGCTGCAAACAGCACATGCTGTGGGCGAGGTGAGAAAATGACGGCACGAGTGCGGCGGTATGCGGAGCGCGAATTCGTCTGCTACTTGGTTGCGAAGATGTTAGAATGCCAAACTCTTATTGGCTGATTCAAAAAAAAAAAATATTGGGTAGATTTTGAGGCATCTAGCATTGGGGTCTACCCACGATCCTTTCAACCAAAGCCAATCAGAGCTCGGCGCCTTTCTGACGTCACCGCGAATCCTGAGCAGGAAGCAGACGACTTGCTCTCCGCATAGAATTTCGGTTTGGTACAGGTACGTGCGACAGCAAATCAACGCTTGAGCGGCGAAAAACGAATTGCCAAAGCCTTGAAACAACGTGCACACGTAGCCTTTGCTGCATATTCCTACTATACTCCGTGTCACTAGTTGTGTGCAGTGCAGGCGAAGGCAACGCCAGGCGAAGAGAGAAAGGGCGAGCACTAGAAGGGAGAAAGGGAAAGCACTAGGAACGTTAAAGAGGAGAGGAGGTTTCCCTCCTCCTCCCTAGCCTTTCTAGTGATTGCACACTCTCCCCTCGCCTGGCGTTGCCTTCGTTTGTACTGCATGCAACTGGTGACGCGAAGAATAGTGGCAAAGAAGTTGTCCCCCCAAAAACAATAACAAATGTTGGTTTTTTTTTGCAAACATAGTTTACGTATTGCAGAATGCTCATTCTTCGCCCAAATGTAGCGCTAGCGGACTGAACCAGATGTCCAATTTCTTACGTTATCTTACTTAAAACGTTTTTTTGTTGTTTTTTTTTTAAATGAAAACAGGTTGGCCAACGTTGAATTAGCTCTCGAATACACGGAGCTAAACACGAAAACCGAAAGCGGGCAAAAGCGGGCCCTATTTTACCATTTAAATTTTCAAAACAAATCCGTTATAAGTTATTTGAATGACATAACGGTTAATCATGAAACTTTGTCATCTTGTTTGGTCCGCTAGCGGTACATTTTGGCGGAGAATGAGCGTTCGGTAATGCGTAGTTTACTTTCGCGATAAAACAAACACAATATTTATGGGGGGTACATTGTAGAACGAATTTTGCTAAAAAAAAGGAAAGGTTGGAAAGTTGGTTTGAGGTCTTGTATAGGACTATATCCCAACACATCTTTCTTTAATGATGTTGTCTAAATAATTTTATTGCTAATATTATTTTTATTATTATTATTGTTCATTACATAGATCTACTTCATCAATATAGTGGAAATCGATATTCAGCTGCACCTATTTGCCTTTATATTCTTGAAAATGTTCCACTGCGATCATTTCTAACGTTCTTCATCATGTAGTTAACCTGCTCTTCTATTCCTTTTGTAATGCCAAAATTGCTGAGGGTACGGAAAAAAAAATACAGCAACGTAACTCGGTTGTAACTGCGACATTTGGATGTATCTTGCTGCACACGAACTGAACGCAGGCCCAGAGTGTCGGGAGTGCCTATAGCTATAGTATAGGTACTCTTCCACAATGCTGAGTAAGGTCGCTAAATGATAAATTAACCCGCACATTTAGTTAGTCCCACATCGACCGCGTTCTCCCTTTTAGGAGCGAAGCTCCTTAAAGGGACAATGAAGGCAATTTCGGACATCTTTTTGGCGATTGAACTGGGTTCCAGGCACGTCTCGGGCCACGTTGCCCGAATTTCAGCCGAAACCGGCGCTTGTGTGCCGCGCAAATCAATTAAACAGTCGCGGTAATAATCGTACCGCGATCGACTGGGGCGACGCCCCGAGAGTTGCGGGAGAAGCCAGGAGAAGCGGAGCTCACGTGACCGATGAAGGGCCAAGAAGCGCGACGTCACAAGAGACGCGTCAGCGATTGGTCGGAACGAGTGACGTGCCCGCAGTCACGTTTTGGTTTGCAGTTTTTTTAGGAATATTGTTCTAATTTCCGCGTGAATAACCATGAAAAGTATAAATCGGACCGGAGATGATTACTAAACCGTAAATAAAGCAGCATACTTATTTTTTTTCTTTGCTACGCTGGACGCGAAACGGGCAACGAGCAACTATGGGCAAACGAAATAAATAAAAAAAGAACGCAGCGGGGAGCACGCTGGGGACGTCGATGTCATGTTTACTTTGGGAACACGGTACTCGCAGGATTCTGCAAAGTGGTAGTCATGCCAAGTTTGTGCGCCGTAGATGGCTGTTTAAACGGTCGACTGAAGACCAGTAATCGCTCTTGTACGAAATGAGTGGACGTCCGACTCTGCTGAAAGCAAAAATGGTGCTGTTTATTTTCTCCTTCTTAGGGAGCGTCCCCCGCGGAGGAACCGGTTCAAGGGTCGCTGCCGCTTTCCCCTCGGCATTTCCACCGCGTCCCTGTCGGACAGGGACAGGGCCTGTCCTTCGGCAACGCACCGCTTTCGTCTCACCCGTGCGAATGTTGCTCACAGCTTTGCTGCTCGGAGCCAGCGGGCCGCTCTTTGCCGTAACACGACTTTGGTTTGGGCCGCTCTTTGCCGGCTGGGCGGTCACCGTCGGCCTCGGGCGATAGCGAAGAACGCCACACACGTACTCCCGTTCCGTGGGTGTTAGGTCACTGAACGGAACCCCGAACCGAACTCGCTCGCGAGTCGCGAGAGCGGCATTGTCGTCCATGTTGACAAATCCGACGAAACGATCGCGCCACCGCGGTGCTATACACCTTTCCAAGAAACACTCGACCCCAGGGGCAGCAAACCGTTTTCGAGCCCATTCACTGAGTTTGAGGCAAGACCCTCACCGGCGTCCCTGTTAACCCTAACCGAGTGGACAGTGATTTCGATAGGCGCAGCCTGCGTAGGCGCGGTTTCAAACACTGCTGGCGGATAAATTCTCGTCTTTTTCCCGCTGTATTTTCCGTTTCATGGTCCATATATTTTCCCGAGGTCATTGAGAAAGCATTGTACCACATTTGAAAGAAGAAGAAAAAAAAAACAATAAAAACCTATAAACTATTTTTGTTGGGTACACGCGCGACAGAACGAATGCGACTTGAATGTATAGTTCTAGTTGTTGTGTTTTTTTTTACGATAGGTTTTGACGGCTCCGCGCGATTCGCCGCATGACAAACGTCAAAGCGCTTAGCTGTCAAAAATAAATTACAACAGAAGAGAGCCAAAAGGCATGCATTTTTCACGCTCACAAATAACGTGTTTACCAATGGACAGGACACGGACATACAATTCAGAAAGTGTTAACATTCGAACAATATATTATACGTACCACACGATGCAGCATTATCCGAAAAGAATTTATTTCAGAAAGATCTCAAATAACACAGTCACAGTCGACGACAGTCACATCTTGACGATCGGACGGAATCCAAGATGACTTCATCTTGGGGCATGTTTCGTGGAGAGCTTCCTTTTTCACAACAGCACCAAATCAAAGGAACGAACGCGACTGACCCGTTTCCCACCCCAACCCGGACAACTATTTTTGGAGATGACTGAGGATTCTACGCGGATTATCTCTGGGAGGGGGGAGAACAATGTTCGCAAAATCGCGTCGAGGGTCGTTCGACGTCCTTCACCTCCTTCGTTTCCCGTGAATGTCAAGCAGAAAAGCTTGAATGGCAGGCACTTACCAGCCTTATTTCTCACAATGGAAGATAACACAGAAAGGGTACGCAGCACGCATAAAAAAAAAATTAAGTGGAAACTTTCAAGAGGGGCGAGAAAACGTCGAATGCAAAACCGCAAAAACACAGGTAGAGAACCGCGCTGAGCGGGTCTTCACAGTCCAAGAGAGTGGCAGAAAATTTCTAGCTGATAGAGGGCGCGAGAGTCGCACCAGCCGCATCAGCATCAGCAACATGGCGGCGGCCTAGGAGCGTTTTTTGGAAAGGTGTATTCGCGACTCCAGCGACCAGGGGCAGCTACTAAAACTCCCTAATGCTAGAACGATACAACTTCACACGGATGCACATTTATATATTTAACGTTTGATAGATTCTTAAAATAGTCGGTAGTGTAACGCGCGACAACACAACGCTCGGAGTTTGTAATAACGTAATCTCGCAAGGATATGCCGGCGGCGCTGCCGATTTTAGCCGTCCCAGTCTAGCCTCATTTGGCCACGGTGGCGCTGATGACCAACCGACGGTGGCGCTCTCTGGGACCCTGCCCAGAGCCTATACACCTTTCCAAGAAACACTCGACCCCAGGGGCAGCAAACCGTTTTCGAGCCCATTCACTGAGTTTGAGGCAAGACCCTCACCGGCGTCCCTGTTAACCCTAACCGAGTGGACTGTGATTTCGATAGGTGCAGCCTGCGTAGGCGCGGTTTCAAACACTGCTGGCGGATAAATTCTCGTCTTTTCCCGCTGTATTTTCCGTTTCATGGTCCATGTATTTTCCCGAGGTCATTGAGAAAGCATTGTACCACATTTGAAAGAAGAAGAAAACAAAAAAACAAGAAAAAAACCTATAAACTATTTTTGTTGGGTACACGCGCAACAGAACGAATGCGACTTGAATGTATAGTTCTAGTTGTTGTGTTTTTTTTTTTACGATAAGTTTTGACGGCTCCGCGCGATTCGCCGCATGACAAACGTCAAAGCGCTTAGCTGTCAAAAATAAATTACAACAGAAGAGAGCCGAAAGGCATGCATTTTTCACGCTCACAAATAACGTGTTTACCAATGGACAGGACACGGACATACAATTCAGAAAGTGTTAACATTCGAACAATATATTATACGTACCACACGATGCAGCGTTATCCGAAAAGAATTTATTTGAGAAAGATCTCAAATAACACAGTCACAGTCGACGACAGTCACATCTTGACGATCGGACGGAATCCAAGATGACTTCATCTTGGGGCATGTTTCGTGGAGAGCTTCCTTTTTTCACAACAGCACCAAATCAAAGGAACGAACGCGACTGACCTGTTTCCCACCCCAACCCGGACAACTATTTTTGGAGATGACTGAGGATTCTACGCGGATTATCTCTGGGAGGGGGGAGAACAATGTTCGCAAAATCGCGTCGAGGGTCGTTCGACGTCCTTCACCTCCTTCGTTTACCGTGAATGTCAAACAGAAAAGCTTGAATGGCAGGCACTTACCAGCCTTATTTCTCACAACAATGGAAGATAACACAGAAAGGGTACGCAGCACGCATAAAAAAATATTAAGCGGAAACTTTCAAGAGGGGCGAGAAAACGTCGAATGCAAAACCGCAAAAACACAGGTAGAGAACCGCGCTGAGCGGGTCTTCAGAGTCCAAGAGAGTGGCAGAAAATTTCTAGCTGATAGAGGGCGCATGAGTCGCACCAGCCGCATCAGCATCAGCAACATGGCGGCGGCCTAGGAGCGTTTTTTGGAAAGGTGTATTCGCGACTCCAGCGACCTATAGGGGGCGCCACCACCAAACAAACATGGCGGCTGGGTCCAGGTCGCGCCGGCTCGGCCGGGCCGCGGGAACGGGTGACGAATTCGGTTTAACCGATTTTATTTTGTTTAATGCCCAGTTTTATAGGTATTTGAACTGAGACGGTTAAGTGTAGCCGGTGCACATAAACTTGCAAAGCATAGTCTTGTTTTCCCGGTGTTTTTTGTTCTTTTCATGTCAAACTTTCGGAGATTTCGTTCAAAACCGAAACTATGGGCTCCGGAGAGACGGTAATGAATTCTCTAATCAGTTTTGATCATCTAAGGAGAGCGTCGATGACAACAGAGTTCTTCCACCGAGAGTAATTTTCAGCCAACTCGCATGCCTCGACCGTGCGACTTATCTGTCCGCGAAATCGAGCTTTTGTGCTTATCCGCGTCCAACGTTACTAGAATACTCAGTTGGGAAACTTGCCGTCGAAACCTGGGCCGCTGGCGTCCACCGAGACCGAGCTAAATGCGATAACAGCGCCACTCTTTATCATTTGTCTGTACTGTGGTCACCTTGAGCTTTTATAAAGCATGTTTTTGCGTAAAAACAAACGAAAAATACTTTTTTGTATGATATTTATTGGAGATTAGTACAAAATGAAGGGCGCGTGATGTTTTTAAAATCTTTAGTTTGCAAGGTTTTGCGGCATATTTAATATTGTTTTACGACCATGCCTCAGCGGTACTTTCAGGTAGCGCGTCCCGACCTAGGTACATTTTAACTTCGGCAGTACGACGCGGTGCAGCCGCCGGGGAGACGGGGGTGGCACCCCTGTAACCTCTTCCACTGTATCTGTTTCGGCTTCAGAATGGCCGATTAAAGCCAAAATAGAAGTAACGTGCGGTTCTTCGAGTGGCCGCTGCGGGAGAAATGGCGGCATTGTGTTCGCCATTAGCTCGGCTCGCGAGGACAGATCGGGGACACTTTTTCAGGGTAGTCTCTATGGCAGTTTCCCAACTGAGTATTTTAGTAACGTTGTCCGCGTCTAAGAAACAGCTCCAGTCGTCTGCTCAGTCAACAACACAGGCGGCAGGAAAATTACGAAAATTAAGCAAGCGCTTCTTGAGCCTAGGATCATGTTAACCCGCTGGCGCCCCACTAAGCAGCTGATACTCGTATTTCAATTCAGGTTTTAGTAGCAATCGAGAAGTCATTTTGACAAGCGGGTTATGTATTATATTACGTACTATGTCCCACTAAAGCGATATTAGTATATTGTTCGGGTTGAAATATGAGCTTAGTTGACTAGCTATTAGGTGAGCTGCTGAATAAAAGTATATTTGACAGAGAGAGAGATACTACTTAAACTTAGCTAAATGGTTCTAGCCGGTAGCACGGAGACGAATGCGGAGAAACTGGAGAGTCTTCATCGGAGATTCATGCAGAACCTCTCTGCATTGAACTTGACTTCGAATCCTGAACGGAGAAAATGAGTATTTTAGTGGCCGGTCAACCTGAGCAATGTAGACGTATATTGCTCCTGGCTTCGACGGGGGTATAATATAAATATTGGAGGCGCGAAAGATCATAATGCCGTGACAGCTTCTAACTTTGTGAGACGCGTCCTCCACCTTTTGAAAGCACATAATTTCCCTCAATCATATGCAGCGAGCAGGTTTTCCTGAATCAAGTAACTGCGAAATTTGTCCAACTCCTTCAGTGTGGTCCAGATGCTTTTTCGCCGAAAATCAGCGAAGATGAATAGCCAACGCACCGACCGGCGTGGGTGGCTCAAACTTGAAGCTAATCGAACACAACCAAACTCAAAAAAGCAGCAGCTATCGAACCTTCCCATTCACCTGACTGCAACATTGGTTTTCCCTCCAGTAAAACAACCTCGTCTGTCGTCCTCAGTCCACTGTTCTACATCCTCATAAAGAAACCACTTATCAGTTACCAAGTTGTCGTCACTATGAATGGGATTCGAGACAGACAAGAAATCAAAACGTTTTTCTGCGATTCCCCCCATGCAAGAAATCGAAAGCACGCGACCGTGTGTTGTGGTGTAAACGGGCTATCAAACACGTAATGGAAGGAAGCAACATATTGAGGCTTCACCACACTAATGAACACTCAGGCAAACTTAAGAAATTTTCGGATCTTCGTCAAATTACATTGTTCGCCTCCGTGCCGACAACACGTGTCCGCGAAAGCCACCAGACACACGGAGGGGCGCGGAGCGACCTGGTCCGGCTGGTTCCCGGTTTTCCCGCTTGGTGGCGTCCGTTTTGCTGGAGTCGCGAATAGCCCACCGCGGTAACCAGTCTCGATCTCCTAAATGCTACCGATACCGACTATTCACACTTGACGTCACTCCCTACGTCACCTCCGTTTTCGGTGGCCCAGAATCGAGAATGGAGGTAGTTCAGTTTCGGTTTCTTCAGTTCTTTCGTAGGCACAAAAATACGCGTCAGAAATGTCTACAAAAAATTGGGCAGCGTGCTAGGTTCCAAAGAAGCCTAAAAACACCATTTAAAAGAATTAAATAAAATCTCCTTCATTGTCCCTTTAAGCGCGAAACACATGCGCGTCAAAACTGTCCGGTCCGGCGTGCGAACTGTCGGGAAGATGGCTGCTCCGAATCGCCGCACAGGGCGGTTCGCGACACATGGTTTCCGACGCGTCATTGCGTTGCTCCGTTCAGCTCCGCCCAGTTTCGGGTATCCCTCTACCGAATGGATGGATAAATGCTAATGGCTATATATATAACGGGCGATAGCTCGCGCCACCTAGCCTAGAAAACTAAAATACTTCCCTCGCCCTTGTTGGTTTTTCTGACTTTAAAACAAACATAATATTTTTTTTACAATCTATTAAAGTGTGCGTGTGTAGAGATTTTCCGTGAGGTTACTTTTCTGCTCAACATCCCTTAATCGCGATGGACCGCAGCGGACCTTAGGAGCCATCCCAGCGAAGCGAGCACTGCGTACAAATCACGTGACTACGCACACCGCGCATTGCTGCGTCTATCCCGAAGTTCACGTGACACTCACACGGCATTGGAATGGCTCGTAGCGTCCGCTGCTCTCCATCGTAAGGTGAAACGGAGTACATTCGGGTTTCGACGGCCTCGATCGGTCCCAGAAGGCCGGCTTGCTATGGCGCGCGAGATCAGCAGCTTGTTTTGTGCGCGCGAGAAAACTCGATGGCGTCCATCTCCTTCACCGCGCACCGCCACATGTGTGTGTGTAGGCGTTGTAAAAGAGGGGGAGATCCGCTTCCCCGAACTGCCCGAACCACGAAGCGCCTCCTCGCCCGATCGGGCCGAAAGTCACGTGAAAACATGACCTTCGCGCCATCCGTGCTGCCATTGGCTGCGGCCCTCCGAAAATCGGACAGCCGTGCGGCGATATCTAGCAAGTTGGACGCACGCCGGCGCCGGACGGAGGCCCCGTCCGACGCTCCGGTGCGACGAAAACCCTCGCCCTCGAACGTCGTTCCGGCGGTTCGCACGTCGGATCGGACAGTTCTGACGCGCATGTGTCTCGCGCGTCTAGCCTTGTCCGTCCGTCCGGCCGGCCGGCGTCCGTGCTCACAAAAAAATAAAAAAATTGTTTGCGCAGTCGACAGGATTCGAACCTGTGCGGAGAGACCCCAATGGATTTCTAGAACGCCTTAACCACTCGGCCGCGACTGCGGTAGTATCTCAAGAGCTGGGGATGCCACTCAACGTCTAGCCGCTCAACGTCTGTACAGGAGAGGGAGCTGCGTTCAAATGCGTATATAATCGCGTTAAACTTTGCATGCATAGCTCTGCATTTCACCGACCAAAAAGCAGTAATAATGAAGTCGAAACGCAACCCGGAACTCAGCACTACCTATGAGCAATAAAAAAAATCAGCACCATCAGCACTACCTCTGAACAATAAAATTAGTATCATCAGCACCATCAGAGCTTCGCCCCAATTAACATCATTCACCACGTGGAGATGCGGTCATTTTTTTTACGGCCAAGCTGTTTATGGCTAGCGTTCCATGAATTTTTCGTGTGCGTCAACAAAAACTCAAAGCGGGCTCGCACCACCCTCTTTTGTCGTCGTTCGAAGCGCTTCCGTGCCTAGTTTCCTTTTCTTCCGCCGGGTCGCGGTCCCGTCGCGCGTGTCTAGTTTCCTCCAACTCAGAGAGGTCTCGCACCGCCCTCTCTTTGTCGTCGTTTGAAGCCGATTGCGTGCCTAGTTTTCTTTCCTTCTGCCAGGGTGGCGGTACAGTCGCGCGTGTCTAGTTTCCTCCGACTCCTCAAGGCGGCGATGGTCCTCGACATGTGTGTGCGTACCTTTCGTCACGATGACCACCGACCAAGACACTAAATATGTTTGTACTTTTGCTCAAAATTCTCTGTCACGTCTTTGCCGTGTACTAAACAGCTTCTTTAGTCATCCACCTTCACAGAGTGGAATGGCTCATGATTTTTGTTTTCTTTTTCAGGGTGAGGAGGAGAGCGGGAGTTTTAAGAATAAAGGCAGGAGGCATGATTCCCGCCAGGCATTGGGGTGAGAGAAGACATTGTTCGCGTAAAATCGAATTTAATCGACTATGGTCCCTGAAGAGGCGAGAATGCGGCACGGTATCTCTTGGGCGCCAGGTCTCCAGCACGCGCAAGTTGCCTTCCGTCGTGCTTGGTCTGCGCGTGCACACTCAAGGCTAACGAGACGCCATTCTCATCTCGTCTGTGACTAGTTTATAGCTCTTAATAAAGTCACTGGATCATTGGGGAAGGTAGCGCGAAGTTCCCCGTATGGTCGCCTATTTGGTTCATGGAATGAGCAGTTTCTTCTTGGCCTCTTCATTCTTGGTGAGCCGGTCTAAATGTGCTGCTGACGGGAGTTTTATAGAGACGTCTACTACGCACACCGGCGAAACAAGCCTAGCAATAATATTGTAAGAAATCTGTGGAGATAAGTATGATTGATAAGTTGATTGCATATATAATGCCAAAGACGCTTGCATTGGAGAGGAACGCTTTCAGTTCGATGTTGTTTCATAGAAATATAGGCACTACTGGTAGGATGCCACTTTCAAAGCTTCGAAGATTTTAATGAACCAAAATCGCGATTGCCATGGCAACAAGAAGGACCAATCAGCCAATAGCCTGCTGAGGTTCTGGTCGTTTGTGTGTTAGTATCAGCTTGTGATATTATACAGAACTTTTGCAGAGCTAACAAATTTCAAAACTCTCCACTCTCCCTTGCCATTGCCGACTGGAACCCAGTGCCCATGTACATTCTCCACGAAACTGGAAAAAAAAATCCGTGAAATGTGTTTTATTTTTGTGAAGTCTCTACAGTGTTATTTTTTTCCGAGTTTTGCTTTTTTATTGTTGTGTATTTTATTGCAGATACTCCCCCTCCCCCTTTTTTTCATGTAAAGTTCTCTATTGAGCACGTTTAAGGTAATAAAACGGAACTGAACAGAATGTCCTGCTAGCAGGCAGGGAATACAATCGCGCTATACTTTCTCGTGGAGGAACCAGTGACTTTGTTTCTTAATAGCCCGTGAATCGGATTCACTAGTGACTCTCTCGTTTGCAGAAAACATGGAGGTTGCCTGCCCGTTCAAGGATAACATAACCCTATACCCGTTTGCGTTTCGGACCCACACACACTCGCTCGGTGAGTGTGATGAGAGGACACTGGAGGCTCAGACAACTTCAGGAACGGAGAGCGTAGCAAGATACAGATCGATTGTTATTATCACTCCTTATCTATGAGACTGCTACATCAGCCGTTTAGAACGTCGAGGAACGAGCTACGAAGCAGGAAGCGTGAACAAAATAAGCGTAACAGGTTTTTTTTTTTTTTTTTAAAAAAGCCGTGAAAGCTACATTTCTGCGGTTTGTGCAGGTGAGTTATAGAGCCAAGCGGGCATAATATAGGGGGCTAATCGTAACGATCACTCGGTTAATTAAGTACAAAGTTGTTAATTAACTTTTAATTAGTAAAAATGGGCGCGTGGTTCTAATGAGAAAATTGCTGAGCCTCACCGAAAACCACTAAATCAGTAATCTTCAGAAATACATTGAGCACGTGAGAAGTAGTGAGCTAAAGTTACCACTTGTGCAGCAGGAGCGAGGCTACCGGTGGGATAACGCGCCCGCGCGATTCTTCCGTCTCTTATCATAGCCCCAGCCTTGTGCCGGCTCCACGAGTGGTAACTTCAGCACCCCACCACGCTTCCCACGCGCTCAAAGTATTTCAAAAAAGTATTGATTCAGTGGTTTTCGATGACGCTCTCTAGGTCTATAATTGGAACCACATGCCCATTTTCACTATTAAAAAGTCAATTAACAAATTTTACTTTATTAGCCGACTGAAAGTTACGATTAGCCCCCTATACTATGTTCCCTTGGCCATATGACTCGCCTGCATAAACCACATAAGAATAGCTTTCACGGCTTTCCTAAAACAAATTTGATAATTAAGCTTAAAAATAACCTTATATAACACCATGGTCTATTGGTGTACTAAACCGAAACCTGTGATAAGTCGGACGATGAGGACAACCCTTAAAGTTGTATTCTCATGTTTGCAGCTTTTATCTAAGCCAGGGGAAAAGCTGAATGTCAATGGTCATGGCCTAGCCACTGCATTGTCCCGTACTTTCCAAAGTAAAGACTAGGGGCGCACAACTAAAAAATTAGGAGGGCCAAAATTTAGATTTTTGAAAACTGCGCGGGCCGTACCTAGAGCGACGTGTTGCACATTTTGGCTGCGGCCAGGCTTCCAATATCATGTGTCATCGCACTTGTTGCCGTTTTTAGCACATCTCGCAATGTCATGTCCGTCAAGGCAGATCGAAGGCGGTTCTTCTTAAGAGTCATCGGTGAGAATGTCTGCTCAAAAATATACGTGCTCCCAAAAAGTGACAACAGTTTCAAGGCGTGGTTCACCAGGTTTTTGTACTTGTTCTTGTCCAGGTTTTGTAGAACTCATGCAGCTGGGATTCGCGATGCATAGTCTTCCGCGCTGGAGGACATTGGAGGTCGATGAGCTCCAGTGGCATCGTCGGACCGGAGTTCTTTGATCTGACGATGCAAACCCTAACTATGCCAACAGGAAGGCAGAGGGTTGATAGCCGCCGTGGTGAAAGAGGGTAGGGCACCTGTTGAGAGAAAGCAAGAAGTTTTCGCGTTCCGTGTACAGACATGTTGAGACAGAACCGCACCATGGACAGGGACAGCTGCACACACAGTTTAATTGTTGTCAGCTTGATTAGTGGGGAGAGAAAACTTGAACTGAGAAATCGTAGTTCCTTCGCCGAAGATTGACAAAAGTGGGTCAGAGGGTTTTATTGCTGCTTGCCAAGTCACGCGGCCACTTGGTGGATTGAATGGCATAGTAAGCAACGTTCTGCGCTGACCCGGGCCGTGGCGCGCTAGAAAAAACATGCGCGAGCCGCATGCGGCTCGCGTGCCGTATGTTGCGCACCCCTGGTCAAGACAAACACCGTGACGTCTGACAATCGTAAATTGATCCAACTTAAAGGAGCTGTGCAACGATTTAAACGTTGAAAGAATTGGCATCTTCTGCTTTTGATATTGTTCACCTTGTCACAAATGACAGAAGACACACCTCCTTTCATCGAAATGTTGCGATTTCGCCGCGTAATCGCGAGGTAAAAATTAGAATATCCCCCGACCTGCAGCCGCGAGCGGCCGTCATGGGAAACACGCGGCGTGACGTCACTTGGGTAGTTGTAAAAAAGATAGCAAGTTGTGCAAATACCTGCTCGATAAACTGTATTTTTTCCATAAATATTGTCGTCCCAACAACATAAATGCTTCAAAAACGTAGTATCATCGACAAAAAAATGTTTATTATACATACAGTGTTTTAGTGGCGCCATCTACCCGAGGTCAACAAAACCGTCAGCTCGAGCAGCGTCAGCGGCTAGCACGAGGAGCCGAACGAGCGCGTTGGTTTGGTTTTCCGCCGTGTCGATCTCGACTTCGAACGCCGCCGCTCGGCAATGCCGACCGGGTGCTCTGTTCTCCTGTGTACTAACCGGACTCCACAAAGCCCTCTTGTCCGTGCTAAAAAGCTCTTGTTCCATCGTTTACCGCGCGAAGAACCTCTCAGGGGTTCGGCGTCCCCGCGTACGGAACGAGCCCCAGTGACTCGCTGTACTCCAGCATCTGGCGCTCGACCTCGTTGAGCTCGCCTCTCAGCAGCCGGTGGCCATGTTGATCGCGTGTCGCAAGCATGTGGTGACGCGGTCACGTGGTCGTGAGCGGATGAGTTCTCGCCGCTCATTGATGGCGTTAGAGAGAGGAATTTACCGGAACCCCGCGCCTACTCCAGTGACGTCACTGCGCACGTGACCCGGAAGACGATGTACGAGTTGAGAGGCGGCAAAAACCTGGATCTTTTTCATTTTTTTTAAATAAAAAACTAGGGTATCCAGGCAAAATCTGTTTTCTGTAGTTCACTGCAGAAGTGACAGGCATCAACTTCCAAAATTATTTAAGCAAAGCCCTGAAATTGTTGCACAGCTCCTTTAAACACGAACAAAACCTCCTGCCACTACAAAAAAAAAAGAAATGTGAACTTATGTTTTAAATTGTGTAGCAACCTTGTAATTTGCTCCAGCTAGCAGAAACGATAGATAAAAAAATAATGCATTGAGCAAGAAAATAAGTATAAAAAGGGCCAAGGACACACGGTTGAAACAGTAAACATAAGGACGGACACGACGACACGATGACACGCGAAAGATGTGCCGTCGTGACCGTTCGTTTGTTTCTTCTTTCTGTAACGTGCAATTGCACCAACGTACTCACCTTCTGAACCTGAAGGGCGAAGTGAGATGCACTGTCTAGTAGTCATTATTATTGTAAATTAACGATGACGTCATTTCTAGGGAAATTGGTGACTGGTTACGTGGTGAAGGACGGGACGTGGATCAACATCGGCAAGCACAATCCTCTCGAAGCCCAAGTGAATTTTTTTTTATTTGTGAAAATGTTATTAAATTGTTTTGAGAATATGCAAGAAGGTAACCAATATACCTTTCTAAGTGCTTACTTTCTTTTTCAGATGTTTTATCCTGCTAAAATTGGCGTAAGAATTGTCAGTGGGGACATTTTGGTAAGCAATTCGTAGCCTGACATTTTTGCTCTTTTTTTTAGTTATTGTTGCCTCGAAGTTTAAGGCGTTAAAAAGTCGAGTCACAGTGGCTTTAGTTAAAAGAGGGCGTTTCCGAATTGTAGCTGAAATAATTGAGGGTATTATTTTCTTATAATTTCCCAACTCACGTTTCCACAAGATGTGGACAAGTATTATTGCTTTAACTGAGAATAGCATTGATTACTTTAGGGATTACGAGGCATCATTACACTTAATGGAACTAAATTATATGGCGACTTCATTTGTACCTACCTCTATATTTAGAATGCTCTCTGACGACTCCATAGTAGGTGACAGGTGAACGCCTTCCACCCCTTTCCACTTTAGCAGAGCGAATGCTGGAGAGGGAGGTGGGGGAAGCTTCCCCCGAAGTCTTAACCTGCCACCGACTGTAGGTTCACCTGTATGTCTGAGGCAGGTGCACCTAAGCTGTATTTCCAGGCTTTGGAGTGCTGTGATCCTTACAAACACCGTCTTACAGCTGACATTTCTTTGATTCTCTAGTGAAAAGGTCATTTGTATGAGAAATTTCTTGTGTCCAATAAGCGCATATGAATCATACAAGAGATATAAGAACTATATAAGATATAAAGAAACATTTATAAGAAATTTCTCACAAGGTTCTTATATGTTCTTATATATCTTACCAGGGTTGGGCAGAAGTTCTCAAAAATGTATTTGGAAATACAAATACTGGGATACATTAAAATAGTACTAAAATAGTGATACTAAAATGTAGCTGTAAAAATGTATCTCGATACGTATCGTAAATACATTTTAAATAGAAGCAAAAAGTGTTTGGCAATACAAATACAGGAATACATTTTAGGGAGGGCGGAAATACAAATACAGAAATACTGCTACTGCAATACATTTTTTCAAATTTGTTTGAGATGCCAACTGAGATGAAGCTTGAAGATTGAAGTGGAAGTTTTTGATCCCGAAATTGCTTTCCCGTAGGTTCGGCACCTTGCCTTGAAAGTAGTGGTTTCGGACGACGAGGAGTCTTCAAAGGGGCTCAAAAAAGCGTTCCATCAAGGACTGCACCGCGGTCCCTTTCCCGACATTCTGTCTGTCTGACGAGGGATGCGAAAAGGCTTCGACCTCTAAATAAATCCTATGTCACCCTAAATCCCATAAAAACGTCACCACGCCCCTGCCCAGTAAGGACGCCCCTGTCAACATTGATCACATGACGTCACGTCATGGTGGAATGAACTGGTATTCCTTATCTGTAGGTGTGGCCTTGAACATGAAACTTTATCACGCTGCTGTATGAAAGGACAATACGTACTTTCGCTGTAGGTTACCTTGTTGAAGATCGTGGAGGCAGTGTCCTTTGGAATTTTCGAGAATAGTGGACCCCCTGAAGCATTCTGGAACACATGTCTTATCTTCTGTTACGGTTGAAAAAACAATACGGTGGCATCCCTGTTGTGAAGGTTCTTCCTGCCGACCCTCCGCCATTGACGCATGGATTGCAGTCTTCAAGTTTCGCCTAGCATCATCCAAACAGAGACCTCGTGGATTGCGACCTGATATTGCCGGCACAGGTGCGAGCTCTCCGAGAAACAACGCTCGAGACGAGTCCTAGGTGTACGAAGCCTGGGTCGGCACAGCGAGGCCATGTCCGGTCTCAATTCCTGGGTTTCGGATCACCAGAACAGCGGGTCACGTTCACGTCGGCTAATGACGTACCCTTGAGCCGTGCAATATTATGGGCGCAGCCGCAGACGCATTCGAATATGTGTTGAGCTTCACTGCGTGAGTCATCCTGCTATTTCAAGTCAACCATCGCCAGGCTCGTGCTACAACGGACTGGGACTCTGCTTTGCCGGCTGGGTGTACTGTGTGCGCTAAGGCAAGAGAGACGTTTAGAAGCGGGCATTGAGTGCCAACAAACAATGACTCAAGAAATTCCTACCTAAGAACCTGCGGCAGAAGATGCTCTGACTGCACTCCTGGCACGCCACCTGGTTCGAGTCCCCGACTACGCAACACTTATCAGAAGAGAGAAGAGGAAGCATAAAAATATAGTTTGGAGGATCGGAAGTAACCTTGGTCAGCATAGTAACAATGCCCCAGCATCTCCTTGATCCTGGTGCCCTCAGAAGTAAAAAAAAAAAAAAAATGCGTTCGGACTTGTATTTGTTTGTTTCGGGGGGGGGGGGGGGAGAGTTCCTCAACAAATATAATGAAATACATTTTTTTCTTGATTGTGTCGCGATACAGAAATACAGATACGAAATGTATTTCTGCAATACTATCGCGATACATTTGTATCACGATACTGCCCAACCCTGTATCTTACATAGTACGTATATGGTTTTTATATGTTCTTATATATCGTGTATCATTTATATGTGTTTATTAGACACAAATATTTCCCATACAAATGAGATTTTTCAATAGGGTTAGAACAAATAACATTGAATATATGACCTCAACTTGTTTCCCTTACTCATTGCAGGCGGCACGCTGCACTATGTACAATTATAGGGACAGAGACACCTATGACGGGTAATGATTTATTTATTTATTTACACGGATACCTGCTGTGCCGTTTGGCATTGTGCAGAAAAACATCAAAACTAAACGTTTATTAATTTATTTATTTTTTTTAATTAGCGAATTAGCGCACTTCGATGGGCACGTGTGCAGCAGAGCAGTGATCGAGAGCCGATTAGCCAATCCTTCAAAGGAGTTCATTCTGAAGCCTAAAATAAGAGTTGTGGCGCAAGATAGCTAATAAAAATGCATTCCTAAAAAGAAAAAAAAAAAAGAAAACCCAGACAAGAAACAAGGGAAACACAACGAAGCACGTAAAGGGGTTCATTCTGAAGCCCTTTACGCGCCCGTGTTAATGTCGACTCAAATAATAGTGTGCTCAATTTGACGGGGCTTTCGAGTTTAATGGCAATATTCGAGGTTTATAGATATTTCTTGAGAGTTTCGAAGTTTCAATGTTTGCTAGGGCAACACCTCTAGCAGGGTGTTATCTATTTATTTTATTTCATTTTATACGCTTTACAGGTTTGCTTTAAAAAATGAAAGCCGTTTACAACTCCCTGTAACGCCGAATTGGAGCGCAGCTCTTGAGGAGGAGGAGGGAAGGGTACTCAGGGGAGGGTATACCCCTCCTCCTCCTCCTCCTCCCCTCATTCTTCAATGTCCTCGGGGGGGGGGGGGGGTCACGTGACCCCGGGGGGGGGGGGGGGGGGTCGCGCGGTGCATTATGGGACATTTTTCATAATGCACCGCGCGGTTACGCCGACGCCGCTCAAGCCGGAAACGGGCGCCTAAGAGCTGCGCTCTGAAAGCCGTGAAATGTGCAAAATTCCATTTGCGCCGGCGAGTTATACGGCAGGGGCAGAATTTTTTCCAGGGGGGGGGGGGGGAGGGGGGAGGGCAGGCAGCTCCATATTAATTCTCACATTTCTCTCCCCCCCCCCAACCCCCCTGGTTACGCCATTGGTCAGAGGGACATGATATAGGGTTCTAACCGTCACGATAGGTAGGCTAATTAAATCAAATATGTTGAATAACTTTTCATTTAGTAAAAATATACATATGGTTCCAAAGATATACTTGTTGAGCGTTGTCGAAAACCACTAAATCGTTCACTTGTAGGGAGACTTGGAGCACGTGGTAAGCACGGTGGAGCGCTGAAGTTATCACTCGTGCAGCAGGAGTAGCGCACCCCCGTGCTTCCCACGAGGTCAGTCTTTCTAAAAATCACTGCTGTATAGTGGTTATCGACAACACTATGCAAATTTCTCATTTTAACCACAAGGTTTATTCTCACCGATTGAAAAGTTAACAAATTTTAGCTAGTTTTTTTTACTTATCGTGGCCGTATAACTCACCTGTACAAACCGCATTAGTGTATACCTTCTATGACTATAGCATTTTAAAAACAAATCTGTATTGCCTAAAAAAACGCCCTGTACAACGAGCCCATACTGCTGACTTTCCCACGTCGACTACTGGAGGTCACCGCGAGACTCGAACCGGATGCGACTGCGACGTCAGCGTTCGGCCGGGACTCGTGTCCAATCAGTGAGGACCCGAATCCGAGCCGAACAGCGCTGACGCAGCACTCGTCGCCGAACCGTGCTCCGAGTTGGCCTCTTTATCTGACGTCGACAAAATCAGCACTACCAGCTGTTGTAGCGTGCTGATTGAGTTATCGCAAGTCATCGCGGAAGTGCCGCCGGCTCGAGTTATCGCGAGTGAGTCATCGCGGAAGCGCCGCCGGCTCGTGACGTCATGTCTGTGATAAAAACGCTGCGCTCAGGAATAAAGCAGTTCTTGTTCGCCAGCATGCTATAGTCTACAGTCACTTCGCCAGCCTTGCCGCCTCGGAGGTCACAGTGCCAACACATGATACAAAAGACAGTCTGCACACACTGTCTTGTCACATTAGTCGTACAGAGTGTCGTGGACATGTTCCAAGCATTCTGGCATCATGTTAAGCCTATTGTGGGGCGGCCTCTGCATATCTGCGCAGCCGGTCGCAGGCAGTCATAAAAACCGGGATGACGGTGGTTGGAGAGGGGGATTTCAGCCCCTTTCCCCACACGTTTACATAGAAATATCTCAAATGTCTGGACGAAAGAGTATCCCCCCTCCCTCCAAACTCTTCCGTCAGAACTCCCCCTGTGCCTCCCAGATACACTTACGCCAGCTCCCTCTGGTCTTGTCTCCAGCCCCACCAACGACGACGAGATGTGCAGCTTTTATCTCATGTACTACGTGGAAGGGGACGAGATAACGAGCGAGGGACAGTGCTGGTCCCAGGGGCCCCCGTCGTATCACTGGCGAAAGGACCCCTTGCTCAAGACCCTGATCACATCGGATATTGACAAAGATGCCAGCACCCCTGACTGAAGCGGGGCACTAACCAGGTTTCAACGACTAGGACTCCCCTGTGTATATAGTGTCCCTTTTTACCATTCAATAGTGGAAAGTGTCAGTGTTACTTGTTTACTCGTTTTGAACTGGTGAGAGGGTGTAGATGATGACTTTGTTCATGCAGGGCATGTTCCGGGCGGACTGAATCAACAGAGTAATAAAGGTGTTTCTCGTCCAATTTATATTAAATTCTGACACTTAATGTAATTTCTTGTGCTAAACACAAACATCGTTCTCAAGAAAATTTCCACTTTATGACATATGTTTCTACACAAATTTTATGTAATACCCCCCTCGGGAGCTATGGCACTATGTCTGCACGTTCTGCAAACGGTAGAAGTACTATTACAATTTTAACAGCATTCCAGAGGAAAAAAAAAGTTACTACTTGTTTAAATATTTCACTGATAATTAAAAAGTACACAATAATTATTTCGCCTCATTGGAAAGCTTTGTAGCCAACATTTTCCAGAAAAATTACTTCCGTTGCACTCTCTGATCTACAAGGTGTCTGATCCCTAAAAAAGTATTCAGGTCAAAATTATAATGTCAAAGATACCGGGGCAAATCTTCGTGCTGTAACGAAAAAGTTACCATTCTGAAAGCAGGAAACGCTTTTCAAAACCTGCTCGTAACAACCTGCATATGAAATTTTGGATCGATGTAACTAAATAAATGTGCACTTTCCAGCGTAGTAATTAAAACATATGTTCTACGTCAGTTTTAGATTAAGAAAAAGTTTAATGAAAAAGTGTTTTTTTTTTGCTGCAACTTCTGTTTTTCAAGACCCATTAAACAGCAACTGCCTAGGCTCAACGATGGGCGGTCCCCTAAAAAATTCAAGTTCAATTGCACACATTGAGATGCGCAGCTGGTGAAAGGAAATGCCATTCTGAGGAAGTATGGACACGACTGGCGACTTTCATCGCATGCTTCTTACCCTACTTTTCACGGCCCTGTGTTTTGGCCACCAGGCGCTGCGAATACCCGATTCGCTCGAGAAGGCTCTTGAGCCGAACCTGCCGCCAGAGCTTTATGTTCTAGCCGCCGGGGTCCTGTAGATTTCGCCGGCGTCTCCAATATTTGGCTCACCCCCAAGCTGGCAGTGCAGTGGGAGCTACGAGCCCCTTGGGACAAGTCACCGCTCGCCACGTGATTACACCTCCCGCCCGAACCCACGCGCAGAGGGCAGGGTCAGGTGGTGAAAGTTAGGCGGCCGATTGGTCCGGTGATGCGAAGCTCTCGTTGCACCGTCAGCCGAGGGTTAAACAGTGCCGCTCTCGCCAACCACGATACAAAGAACCAACTCAACCTCATGAAATAACAGCGAGAGTGCAGGCGAGCTGGTTATCACTAATCATAATGTAAAACCCAACACTGTGACACGGAAAAGAATTAGAAGAGTTTCAAGTCGAAGTAAAAGATGACGGTACAAATGTTCTCCTACTGTTTTCGTGTTTTTTTTTTTCAACCTAAGCGTTATTTTTTTTTCCACACCACAGTTACAGGTGTTACATTGTTATTCTGCCTTATGATTGTTCAACAAAAAGAGAAAAACAAGCACTTCGAAATAGCTGATTTTTTCCCGCTCCTTAGAAGAAACTTTAGAGCCTAAAAAAAATACGCTGGGTTAGGTTTTTTTTTTTTTGTTGTTGTTGTTTTTTTTGTTTGTTTTTTTTTTTTGGGGGGGGGGGGGCTGTCTTGATACTTCGTGGCTGTTTGAGCCCGTGTATATATCCAGTTCAACATTCAGCTGCGTTTGAAATTTCTGTACGTCCATCTGTTTTAGTTAGTTCCCCGAGTTTTGGGCTTCCACCACAATCGTATACCAGCTCGCCCGCTTTGTTACTTTTAATTAAAACAATATCATTATGCAATCTTACCATTTTTGAGGCCATGCAATTTTAATACAATAGTGAGCCGACAAACTTCGAACAAAATGCTGCAGGCCCAGAGACTAATACGCATCCCGACTCACGCATCGTGCCTGCATCATCGAGATCTCTACGCCCAAGGCGGCTGCCTCAGCAACATGGTGACTCTCTCTAGGGGAGGAGAAGTGTTATACCCTGTGTCGGAGCACTGTGCTAGAAGACGACAATGCTGGCACAGCAGCCACCAGCACACAGCACTCAGCACACGCGAGCACTCGCAAGCTCTCACTCTGGCGACCGGTCGCTACGGCCGGACCAGAATAAGTACGAAGTATTCGGCGGTAGCCTTCCAGCCTACGCGAATACAACACTTAGTAATCGATAATACATATTTACCTCCTTTTATTTTATGTACAGTCTCTGCAAAGAAAAAAATATAAAACCTAAGGTGACAACAGTTTTTCTTTTTATAAATATCCAAAGGGACGGTTTCACGCAAGTCGCAAAAATGTGCGCGTATACCGACAGCGACTTTGTGATCTTCGTTCCTCGAGACAAATTTTATTTCCCGCAAAAAATATGTTAGAATATGTTTTTGTGGCTGCACAAGTAAAATCCTGTAAACCACTTAATTTTCGCGGGGACCTAATTTTCGCAAATTTCGCGAATCGCCTACAATTCGCGAAAAATAGGTCCCGCGAATAATTCCGGTAAAATGTCAATAAAGCTATATTGAGATCCCATCGAGTCGCGAAAATTAGAACCAACGAAGTATTTTTAAAACTTCAGCTTTGGCCTAAATCGCGAAATATTGAGCCCGCGAAAAATAAATCGTTTGCAGTATATACTTTGGTAAAACTTAAAACAAAGTATACCGGATATGGTATTTTGATCATATCTGAAAACGCCCTATACAGACAATGTCAGTCAATCGAAATTCTTTTTTTTTTTCAATTTTTCTTTTTCAGTTTTTTTTTTTTTTTTTTTCGCGTTGTGCTGCCTTTTTTGGTGGCGGGTCTATTGGCGCTCAAAGGCGGCGCAGGTTCAGGTTCTGCCGCGTCTTACCTCCTATATCGTGTTACTGCCAAGGTTGCCAGCTGATTTGTTTGCAAAGTCGCTCCGGTTGCTTCCTTTACGTCGCGTAGACGGGGACGCTACACGCCGGCTGTTGAAACAGGCACCGCGAAGCACGTTACAGGGTGGCACCTCTCGATCGATCGCTCCGGCCCATGGGAAGTTTTGGGTCAATTGTACGAAAATGTATTAGGAATTTTCCCTTCAAAACTACAGTCCACCTCTGTGCTGTCAATTTGTATTTTCCTGACCACCACGTAGCATTTTTACGTTTTTTTTTTTTTTTTAATAAGAATGAAATTGTAAAGAATCGGTATGTGCACGCCCCATTTATGGCAACTGCGTTAGCGTCAATTTGGCCATACTTCTCGCTTTATAACTTCAAAGCCACACAAATATTTCATTATGTTTTTTGCAGATTCTGTTGGTACATATTATGAATGTTAATTTCGGAGAGTTTAAAGAAAATTAAAGATGGCCTCTGTTTTAAATGATTTTCAAGATAATGCATTCTTAATCAAATGCTCTTGTGTGAGCGATTCTTGTAAAATTATCCCGTTAACCAGAACAACGATATTTCATGCACAGATGAACTATATACAGGGCAACACACTGGGAAAGTATGAAGACCTTAGCATTTTTAGATATGGAGAAAACAAATCTTTAATCTAGAGCGTGTTATTGCTCAATGTGCCATGTTTGCGATTTTTGTTCTCAAAATAACTAGCCCATCACTCTGTGATTAATACTTTTTGTCAATCCTTCCTATGCCTAATTTGTCAGTAAATAATTCTAGGCCCTTAGCCTGAACAGTTTTTTTGTGGAAGCCGCACGAAATGCCAACATCGCTCGATACGCAAAACGAGCATGTGACTGAGAGGCTGCTTACAAATTGTTTTCGCGAAGACAATTTGTTTCCCCCAAAACAAGGATTCTTTTTATTCTTCTTTGCATGGAGCCAGCAAAATATTCTTTTTCATCAAAATTAAAAATGGTCATTGGACATGGTTGTTCTATCTTATCTGAAAACGCCCTACAGCAGCCGGAGACGACAGTCCGACCACTCTGTTTACAAAGGTGTTCTCATTATTTTTTTATTTTTTTATTGTACGTCAGGGGACAACAAGATTTTGTTCGGCGGTTAGTCATTTTATTGTGTATAACACTGTACGACAACCTGTACAGGTGCATTTGCGCCGGAAATTGTCGAAATCACGTGATTTTCAAACGTGTTTACACGCCAGCCGGATGTTAGATACTGCCCAGTCTACGCAGCAGACGACGAACCGGGGTGAGAGGAGAGAGGCAATTTCTCTCCCTCCATTTTCTCTAGTGCAATGTCCTCTATTGCCATACCACTCGCTCAGACGCGAGGCACAGTACATGTCTTCAGAACGTCCAAAGCACATTGGCATAACTTTCAGGCGTGCTGTGTTTCTATGTAGTGTCTTTTTCTTCTTTTTTTTTACCCTTTCCCCCAAAGCTGGCAAGGCAGTGGAAACTACGTTATCGCCATGTGATCGGGCTCTCACCCACACCCGGGCGCAGAGAGCTGGGTAAGGTGAGGCAAGGGAGGTAGTGGATTCGTCTAGCGAGCTCGTAAGTTCCACCGTACTGTTCTTGTAGGGGTGAATATACTAAATAAACTATCTAAAAATGCCGAAATATAAAAAATAGGCTGTTTAGACATATCCTGCCAAGCTCGCAGCTGTCCGTGAGACGTGGCCGTGCATCGATGATGCAGTTGCAGTTCACCGCTTGCAGAATGAAGTCCCACTTTCGTTGTATTGCGATGATTATCGCTGTTGATTTCATGGGAAATATTTCATTCGTTTCGGCAGCCACTCAGTTTCCGCTGTCGATGCCTGGTGTACAGCCGATGCAGGTAATTGTCGGCATGCAAAATAGGATTTTTTTTTTACTTATTTTGTGGATTGCGTGTTGCATGTTACGAAGTTTTGAAATGTTAGTTCAGCTGTCGGAGTCACCTACTTATCTGCCTGTTCCCTGCCTACGCCCCATCCACTCCCGAGAACTATCGTTGGTGACAGTTTAAGAGCTGAGGGGAAGCACCTCCCACCTCTTCCCACTTTAGCACAGCGAATGTTGGAGAGGAGGTCGCCTTCTCTCTGACGTTCGCCCTGCTTAAGGGGAAAGAGATGGGTGGAGCTTTCCCTCAACTCTTAAACTGTCATCGACTATAGTTCGTACTGATATTGTCTCGGTAGAAGTTAAATGTACAGACATAATTTGCAAGTCATAACTTGACCACTACGTGTAGATTACGTTACACGTTACGATTCGGGGGCTGTGAGAGGGTATCATTTCGAGACGAGAAAAAGTTTAAATTTAATTCGGGGGAACAGTACCTCACTGCCTTACTTCTGAAAACTGCGATTTTGACACGTTCTCCCTCTCGTCTCTTGGTGTCTACTTTCGAATTCCTCAGACTTAGGTTGCTTCAAAATGTTACTAATTTTGTTTGTGTTCTGAAGCGTGACTTATATAACCGGCTCAGATGCATCTTTTCAAATAGTAGTGAACCCCGCTTTTGTAATTTTGAGAAACGAACTGATAAGGGTCAGGTGCATACTCCTCTTAATTGTTTTGAAACGTAATTGGAAATCAATTTATTGTGAGGGGACGGGAAAAGGGGGAGGGGGGGGGTGCAATTAGCATAGCATTCCAGATATCTGAACTAGCACTAAGTACACAAGGCTAGTCGTGTTATAAAAAAAATGTCGAGCACGAAATTTCACAAAACAAAAAAGGTGTGAAACTCTGCTGCAGTACCCATATGTTTCGACCTTCGAAGAATTAGGATGTTAACTACACAATTTATATATTCAATATTACACCTGTCTCGATTAGCTTACAGATCTTTAGCATTCGTTTATGTTAGATAAAAGTGCAACTCAACCACCGAGTCTGAAAATTGCGTATTTATCTTTATACCTAAATACAGGCTGAAACTATTATGTAAGAAATTTTCCACCGTTCTATTCTTTTTATGTGTACTTCCAATGACATAGCATTTCTTATCGGGCGTAAAAACTGCAATGCCTTACAACTATTTTTGAATAGCTGTCATCCGTGTTAACGAACAGGCGGAAGCAGAAAAAAGTCATTATCATAGGTTTATCTGGTGATTGTTGCAGATATTTTTGAAGGGCAGGCTGCGAAGATTAGGTGATCGTAAAATATTACATGTACAATTAATTTTTTTCTGGTTTTACGTGTTTATTTTTCAAAATCTCGTATCAGCAGTTCAAATTCAAGATCTAGCAGGAGTAATTAAGGTAATTATAGCATCCTTTAGACACCCGATATTACGGTTAAAAGATAAAGCATCCATGAAAACGTTATTGAATGAACTGTTATCGACTAGCTGCGTCGCTATTGTGATGCTATAAGTTTACGATTTAATTTTTATTGTTTTTATTACAGAATGAAACATATTTGTGCACTGCCTTCCACTTTGCACCAAAGCAGCATAAGTATATTGGTAAACTCTAAGAACAACTACTGCGACTTTCCATTTCTAGGGAAACACTAGGTCTCAAATGCATGATTGAAAAGGTTCAAGTTTATCCCATAAGACCATAGAACTTCACTTTTTTTACATCTTTGCTTGATCATTATCAATAGGCTTGTTCAGCACAAGATAAATCATGTTGTAATCATTGTGCACCGAAATATACTTAATACGTAATACGAATTCTCGCTTAGGTATAATGTCACAATAATATTAACATTCTGGACTTTGAATGTTGAAAACACGCAAGCGCAGAATGTTTATAGAATGTGCGCTAAAGAACAATAGACAAATGAGCATAGACATCCATAGTCTCCCAAATCGGAGCGATATTTGCATATTCATCAAGAGGATACCTTAACAACTTAAAGACTTTCATTTTTGCCCGAAATTCACTCGCTGCAATGTTTTAACGGGACATATCTATTGAAAAGAAACATTTCGGATCTAGCTTGTATATTAAACAAATCAGACCTTAGGTAAATTATATAAGACGTATATGAGTTCCGATATTATCTTTTCTGCTCTCATATAAGATTATATCACAGTCATATGTCGTTATCTTTTCAATAAGGACGGTCGCTTTTTTTTTCTTTTTTCTTCAACATCTTTAGAAATTTTTGCTCTCTCATACACCATCTTTATTACAACCTCTGTTAGGCAATGTCGTACTGATTTATTTTTATTCTGGACTTTGTTTCCTTAATGTTCATGTCAGTATTCTGCATATCGCGTATTGCATTCTGCTAATCTTTGACGGCAAGAAAAAACAGTAATGTGAACGAGCTCCTGTCAGTGACAATCTCCCCATTGCTTAAAGTCAGATCCTGGGAAACTAGCACAAATATCCCCGTATGGTCTCTGTTTTGGTTCGTAGAATGGGCAGTCTCTTCTTGCCCCCTCCATCAATGGTGAGCCGATCTAAATTATCCGGTGACAAATTGCTTTATAAAGTCTATTCTTGCATATCAAAAGTTTAATATGTACACAACGGCGAAACAAGCGCACATCTACGCACCGCCACCCAATGCGGCATCGGTGCCTGGCGGCATTGAAAATGTATTTCCGTCCTGAAATACGCAAGAACAACAATACTCCGAGTCGTGAGTATAAATATTGAAGGCACATATGCACTATTAGGTAGATTGGCAAAACACTTTTTTACTTTCTATTATCCATGCATGGGCAAGTTGATGAATAGCTTTTGACATGTTCCGTATTGAAACTCGAGAAGCATAGTTTTGCACTTATTTAGGTCGCATAGACCCCTGCCTGTTCAGGTCTTGTTCCCCTCGTAGCATTCAACAAGGACAGTTTGGCTGCCGAGGAGCCGCCTTCTCAAGAGCAGGCTCTTTTTAACCTTGAAGAAATGCCACTCCGTATAAAAATAGAGTACTGGCCGATTAATCTTTACGATCGGACTGGGGGACATTTATTTTTGATTCTTTTACTTATTCCCCACATCAAAATATGTTCTTTACGCTGTCCACTTCTCCAGTAGGTGCAATCAATCACAAAGCAGGAGAATAAGAACTAATTGAAAACGTTGCCTCTACGTTTAGAAACACATAGGGCGACAATTCACCCACATGGAATGCGGCGAGTCTTCGAGCTTGCAGTATGTGCCGTGAGCCCTGTATATACTTGCTTTGCCCACACAGTTGGTGCCTTTCCACCCCAGGAGTGTGGTAAAAAGAGGTGCGAGGACCAGAGGACATCTCAACTCTCCCTATTTACAATATTTTCCAGCACATAAGTTGTTTCTTTCCTCAAATTTCTGTCAGTGCATCTTACACAGAGGTGCAACTTACACCGCTTTTTTACCATAGCTGTGCAAGGCCGTATCAAAGTTACAACAAAGGAAAATCGGCAGAGCCTGTAGTTTGTATGGCATCGCACAGACCTAGATCCATTAGATGTTTTGATTGATTGATTATTAAGCATTTAATGGCACAAAAAGCAACATAGGCCATGCTGCGCCAAAGAAAACTCCATTAGATGTAGCATCGGGTACTTCAGTGTATTGAATCGTACAGACCTAGATCCATTAGATGTGGCCTTCGGGTCGGCGGATCAGCTTTTCCTTACAATTGGAACCTTGGCAATATTCCGGCTTCCAGCAGCGCTTACAGCCGGCCACGTCAGAACAAATTTCCCACAGTAGTTCGCAAGAACATTGAAGCTGGCTCTTACTTGTGACTTGTGCTTACATGACAATATACATATGACAGCTTATCAATGCAGTTTTGCCTTGCGGCCCGTATAAAGATGTGCCACCTATAGACGTTGGCAAGTACGGCCTCGGGGCGCCGCCACCTTGCTCAGTTGGGGTGCACTTGGGCGCGTTAAATTCGATTACGATGCCTCACTAAGGTGTCGTAATCAGACCATGGCCGCGCCCAAGCACACCCCAACTCGGCAAGATGGAGGCACCCTGAGGCCGTACTTGCAAACATGTATATATCAAGCTTTTTGTAAAAACAGCCATTTATAGGAGTGTGTGACTTGTAGACAGAAACATACGGTGCTTCCTACGCATGTACTACACCATTCAGGATCCCATAGGAGTGCTGAGCCTGAAATATTGGCACCTAAAATAAACCTCTTTCACAGGTAAGGAAAAGCTTGAAAACGTGCCATACCTGTCTGATCGCTGGTAGAAGGAAGGCACCCTGAATCTTAAAGTATGTCTCGTACGATAAACAGGGCACGCCCATCTGGCGGAGGAGCCTCAGCACTTTCTTGACGATGCTCCCAGAGTAGAGCGTTGCTGCAGCTAGGAGCACATCGCCCAGGGCCCTCCTATTCACTGATGGTTGGCTGGTCCAGGTGTGTTGGTGGCCATTGTTGCCCATTCTGTGCACCCGGAGACACGTCCCTTTGATCTTCTTCTCTGTGATGCGGCACAGTGCAGTGCACTCGGGACAATTTTATTTATTTTTTATTTATTTATTTATCAATACTGCAATCTCCTAGCAGGGATTTTAGCAGGGTGGGTTTACAATGTGAAAGTACAGATATATAATTGGCACAAAAGGACAAAAATACAAAATGTAACATAAATAAATTAAAAAAAAAAAACACATGAGACAAAACAATAATATTAACTAAGGTGGGAGGCAAATAATGTTAAGGATGGCTGCAAAACTACATCATTAGTAAGGTTATTCCAATCGATTATTGTTCTTGGAAAAAAAGAATACTTGAAGCAATTATTGCGTGCGCGGAAAGGAGTTATAGTTAAGTCATGCCTTTGTCTGGTCGCATATCCAGATGAAAAGGAAACTAGTTGAGATATATCAATTTTATAATGACCTTTAATTAATTGAAACAGAAGCTTGAGACGAGAATGACGATTTCTTTGTGTTAATGGTAGTAGGTTGGCCCTTGCTAAAAGCTCGGTTACAGAAGTACGTCCAAAGCTGTTGAATATAAAGCGAGCGGCCTTTTTCTGTACGCTATCAATTTTATTAATATTAGTCGTGGTGAAAGGGTCCCAAATACTAGCAGCGTAATCTAACGTTGGCTGAACAATTGATTTATATGCTAGAAGGCGAACAGGAGGGGTAGCAAGTTTCAAAGCTCTCTTGAGAAAGAACAACTTACGAATTGCGTTAGCTTTTACGGAATCAATGTGCTGCGTCCAAGTAAGGTTATTTGAAATCCACAGACCTAGGTACTTATAGTGTGTTACCTCGGAGAGAAATGTATTATTAACAAAGTAATTGAACTTTAATGGGAGTTTTTTGTTAGTGATTCTCATAAAGACAGTTTTGTCATAATTAATACACATCTGCCATGCATCACACCAAGCAGCAACCTTTTGAAAAGCACTGTTTAGCAACAACTGATCTGTAATACTATCTATTTCTGAGTAAATTACACAATCATCAGCATATAGTTTAATTTTAACCGGAATGTCTCGCACGATGTCATTAATAAATATTAAAAAAAGCAGTGGTCCAAAAACAGACCCTTGGGGAACGCCAGAGTCAACGGAAAGTTTGTTAGAACAACATTCGTTAAACACTACAAATTGCTGTCTATTAGAAAGATACGCCGAAATCTATTTAACTAACTGGGTATTTTTAAGTATCTTATCTAGCTTGTACAGTAACTTTTCATGAGATACCTTATCAAATGCTTTTGTGAAGTCCATAAAAATTGCATCTGTCTGTTTCCTGTTATTGATTGATGTTGAAAAATCGTGTATCGTTTCACTTAGCTGAGTACATGTTGAGTAGCCTTTTCTAAACCCATGCTGATGTTTAGTTAGGATATTGTATTTATCGAGAAACTCTGATATGTGGCTATGTATTATATGCTCCAAAAGCTTGCAACAAGTTGATGTCAATGAAATAGGACGGTAGTTCTTGATGCAATGCTTGTTCCCACTCTTATGGAGCGGTTTTACTCTGGCAGTTCCCCAATCGTCTGGGACTTGGCCGTCGTACAAAGATCTTGAGAATAATATATACAAATACTTAGATATCCATTCCGCATACCTCCTTAAAAATGCATTGGGAATGTTGTCGGGCCCACAGGATTTCTTAATATCCAGTTTTAGAAGCATGTTCAATGTGCCATGTTCACTAATGACAACATCAGAAATGGGTGGGAAATGAGCATCAAAATTTGGTATAACATCATTGTCTCGCGTGAAAACCGATTTGAAATGTTCATTAAATGCATTTGCAATTTTTCTATCATCATCAACTTGAATACCATCAATTTCAAAAACATCACAAGATCTAGAAGATGGAGATATTAATCGCCAGAATCTCTCAGGAGACGTAGTTATGAAATGCGGTAATGATTCACCGTAATAATGTTGTTTGTCCATAGCTAATTGATTTTTAAGCTGAGTGGAAATATTAGAAATTTTTTCATTGAATTTTTGTGTGTCCACGCACGTCTTCTTTTTTCTTTTTAGTCGCTTTAGTTTCCTCCGCAGCCGTAATGTCTCCCGAGATATCCAGGGGTTATTTTTATTCTTTTTTACGATGCATGGTACAAATCGTTCAATGCATTCATTTACAATACCTTTGAAGCAGTTCCAAAGCTCATGTGTATTGGCAGTGCTGTTTTCAAAAGCGTCAAAGTTGAAAGAAAGCATGTCTACAATGGAAACGTCGTCGGCACGAGAGAAGTTTCGGAAACACAAAGTTTTGTCATCTCGGTCCACAGAAACGTCATCTATGGTCAATAAAACAGCCTGATGATCGGAAATTCCAGGTACTACCTCACATTTAGTATTACCAGAAATCATTCCACTTACAAAAAAAAGGTCAAGTATCGATTTAGAGTTACCTTGAATCCTCGTGAAATCTTCAACGACTTGTAATAAGTCAAAAGTAAATGCTATATCCAGCATTGCTTCACCAGATTCGTCACTCTGATTTAGGACTAAGAAGTTTGGCCAATCAACGTTTGGCAAATTAAAATCTCCGGACAAAATAATCCGATCATCAGGCTTAACATGTACACTAAGATAATTCCTCAACCGTTCGAGGACAGCAACTGAGGAACTAGGAGGCCTCTAAAAGGCCCCCAAGACGTACCTAACCTTACCACTGTAAGCTTTGCAAAAGATACACTCTATGTCAGAAACATCTGGCATGCTTAGTATTTTTAAAGAATTCTTAAAAAGGACACACACTCCACCACCTCTACTTTCACGGTCTTTCCTGTAAACACTGTAGCCAGGGGGAACAAATTCACTGTCATATACGCTTTCGTTTAACCATGTCTCTGTTAAAATAACGATATCTGGATCATGAGAAAGCAACATTCCTTCTAACTCGGTGGCCTTGTTAAGAACGCTCCTACAATTCATGTTCAATACTTTCAACGATCGAAGGCCACAGCTACGCCGTCAGTTATCGTTATCGTTTTTGCTCAGCCTAAAGCGTGAGCATTTTCCTTCGTCCCAACCAAACAGTACCTTATCAACACTCAGCTTATCATATACAAGTTTTACTTTCGCTCCGTTTCTTCTTTCTTCGGCCGAACTTTTCCATAACTGTTTTCTTATTTCACGAATTCTGAAAGAATAGTCCTCTGATAGCGATCGATATCGTAGTGCCTTTAAGTTTGTACGCAGACTTTATTATAGCAGTCTTTTCTCGGTAGTCCAGAAATTTTAAAATGGTAGGACGAGGTTTGTTTTCAACTTTTCGGCCAAGTCTGTGACATCTTTCAATTCCCGTTGCAGTAATACCCAGTTTCTCAGAGAAAACTTCGTTCTTTATTTTTCTTTCAAGCTCCTCTGGTGTCTCCGTGCCAGGTTCATCCAGGCCATATATGATCAAATTATTTCTGCGGCTTCTATTCTCCAAATCGTCAACCTTGGCCATTAGTGAGGATAACTGCGAGTCAAACCTTGTCACTGTAGTTTCCATGATTTTAACTTGGTTGGTTAATGCGTTCAAGTCAGTTACTTTCCGTTCTATCTCATCAATTCGTGTATTCAATGCGGTAATTTTCTTTTCAATTTCGTTTTGGGTGACCACCACTTCTTGGAGACTGGCAGTAATTTTGCCCTGTCCGGCAAGTAGCTCCAGCAGAAGCTCGTTGTCAGGTCCTGGATTTGCTTCTACATCTCCGCAAACTAAGATATCTAACGGATGTGAAACAACACTACTAACACGATTCAGTAGGCATCTCACACACAGTTGGCAGGGCAGCAGCACTAAAAAGCGGTCATCGCTGCGATAACAGTAAGATGGCATATAATCACTGACCTGTAGTACGAAGCAGAAAGGGTTGCTCAGCATTTTGCCAGTCGTGCTGCTGCCGAGCCCACTGGTGAAGAACGGCGTCGTCGGTGCTCTTATAGCTGGTCGACGATCCACGTGACGTGACGTCACTACTGAGCGGTCAAATGGGGAAGCCGTGACGTAAGGGAAGAACGGTTCATCGATGATACAGCGATCTTCACGCGCAGGCAACGCGGTGAGAAGTCCTCGATTCCAGTCAGCAGTTGCCGCTGCTCTATACCAGCCATGCGACGCTGTCTGGGCTCCCAGGAGTACGGTCACAACCTGTAGTACGAAGCAGAAAGGGTTGCTCAGCATTTTGCCAGTCGTGCTGCTGCCGAGCCCACTGGTGAAGAACGGCGTCGTCGGTGCTCTTATAGCTGGTCGACGATCCACGTGACGTGACGTCACTACTGAGCGGTCAAATGGGGAAGCCGTGACGTAAGGGAAGAACGGTTCATCGATGATACAGCGATCTTCACGCGCAGGCAACGCGGTGAGAAGTCCTCGATTCCAGTCAGCAGTTGCCGCTGCTCTATACCAGCCATGCGACGCTGTCTGGGCTCCCAGGAGTACGGTCACAACCTGTAGTACGAAGCAGAAAGGGTTGCTCAGCATTTTGCCAGTCGTGCTGCTGCCGAGCCCACTCTGTGTGGTTTTCTTCTTTTTCTTTTTTTAAGCAGACAGATGGGATGGCATCTCAGAACCCCCTACTCTTTTTTTTTATTCTTTTTCTTTGAGCCTTTTCATTCATGTCAGTAGGAGAATGTGTGGTTTTTTTCTTCTTCTTTTTTTTTCTTCTTTTTCTTTTTTCATAATTTTTTTCATCTTTTTTTTCAATTTTTTTTTTGCCCTACACGAGCACGTGAGCATGTGCTCACGTGCTCGTGAGCACGTGATCTCATGAGCAGAAGCACGAGCACCCGATACCGGCCTACGGCGGACAACGGACGGCGGACGGACATGGCCAGCCCCTAAGGAGCTTCGCCCCTAAAACAAAGGTCCACTCTCCCCAACCGTGAAGCGTATCGATAAACTACCCGTTCACTACGTGACTCATTTTTTGCCGCAGGCAGGAAATCTCTTTGGCCGGCAGCGCCAACGACGGTTCACTAACACATGAATGACCAGGACGCAAAATGTGGAAGGCCTCAATGATCTCTCTCGTCACCCTATCCTTGTGCGCGCCCAGAACGGTGACTGCCAAAGTCAGGCCGACACTTGGGGCAAACAGGAAGATGTCTGAATGATAGACTACGAGAACATTCATATTCGCTCGGAGCTACGGTTGGGGGGCTTTTGCCCATTCATTGCAGAGAGTGCAAGTGTCGGCCTGACTTTGGCAGAGTCACCGTTCTGGGCGCGCACAAGGATAGGGTGACGAGAGAGATCATTGAGGCCTTCCACATTTTGTGTCCTGGTCATTCATGTGTTAGTGAACCGTCATTGGCGCTGCCGGCCAAAGAGATTTCTTTCCTGCGACAAAAAATGAGTCACGTAGTGAACGGGTAGTTTATTGACACGCTTCCAAGTTGGCGAGAGTGGTCCTTTGTTTTTGTGCAAACTTTTAAGATACTGTGTACGTTTTTTCTGTCTTTGTTTCCTTTATTAAAATTGTTCAGTTGCGAGTACAGCATTGTCCTTTCGTGTTTGTTCCTCTTCGTAGTCCGTGTTTTCTGAGCTGTTTTCCCTATCATGTATAACGTCAACCAACTGGCCCAGGTCACCACCTTATTGCTTATACTGAAATTAAATTACGATAAAAATCAAAATCAGAGAAGTGGAATGTACACATTGCCTTGATCCTCTTTTCCAGAATCCAAAAAAGCACCTTTTGTACGTGGACGCCTACACCTGCATGGTACGTTCATACTTCAGTGCCTTGATGCATTTTTTTTTTGCCTTTCGTCGGTACTTTTTAGCAAAATTCAGCGTGATAAACCGTCCCTCATATTACTCCGCTGGTATTATTTAAGTGTTTATCGCTGACTAAGTACTAACTTTTTAATCGAAGTTTTTATGTCATGGCAAGACTGTAATGAAGTCTGGCGTCAATTTCGAACTATACTATGCCCCCAAAACTGAAAATTTTACTAAATTAGCTAAAAAGTTAATAAGAAGCATCAAATTAATTAGGTGACTAATTAACCAGTCCGGCCTGTTTTCATATGGCCCCCTAGGGGCCCCAAACTTAAACTAAGAAAAAACAACCTTACGCAAGTTCCTTTTTCTTTAAAATTAGCTTGTCCTATTAAAAATAACAACAACAACAACAACTTTAATATATTTTTAGAGTGATTTTGTTTTTGTTGGCTTTCACCGACCTTCTTCGGCCCTATATTGAAGTATATTTGGATATTCCATTTGTAAACTCAAAATATACATATTTTTGTTTTATAAAGGGCAAAATAATTTCATCTCAAAAGTCCGTTAAGCAACATTGGCGGTCGCCATTTGTTGGGCTCGAAGCGTGTGACTGGATCTGGATCTAACCCAAGCCGAGTTCGAGCCGAGTTCGAGCCGAGTTCGAACCGGACGCTGACCTAGCTCTCGTGTACAATCCCTGATCAGAGTACGTGCCCAAACAATGGCGGACTGGGATAACTGGCGCTGCAGCTACTAGGTGCCGTGCACTTTTGAAAAGGGTCTATATAGTTTACTGCTTTTCTGTTTGCCAAGGGCTGTGCATTTTATTGAGCGAGTTTGTTTACTTACACGTGTCCGGCTGGTCTTCATTCTCGGGTCAGACGTGGACGGATCCTCGGCTCAAGTGGGACGCAGAGAAGTTCGGCGGCCTGAACATGGTCCGCCTAAGGGCCAGCGAAATCTGGGTTCCCAAAGTGGTCGTAATGGCGTTGTAAGTCACTCTTCGTCAAATGGTGTCACGCATGTATAGATACGCAGTTGTTTTTGTACCATTAGCCCCCAGTTAACCCCGATTTCTTGCCTGGCACTGAAAATAAACACCAAAAAACACCGATTAAAAACCCCCCCTCCGGGGGGTTCTTTCGGCGAAGAGCCAAACGCCAGGCGCCTGCGTTCCGCGTTTTGGCGCATTCAACAAGTGCAGTGGAGACCGAGTGTACGCTGTAGGTTCAAATGGCGCTAGTGTCTTTGGGACGTCCGGTTTCGAATTGAAGCAGACAGCAACAAGTCCACTTTTGCGGTGCTCCTGGGCATTCCTGTATGGGGAAACGCGCGTGCATTTTGTCTCTTCACCGGAGGATAAAGGTATAGTTACCTTTGTTACTTGGGTCGTAGCGAATAGTAGCTACCTTTATTAACATTATACGAGTAAAATTTGTTTAGTTACAGTATTTTCCCGATCAGTGAGCGGTGTTTAATTACTTTCCAGTATTACGGGCTTGATTTTACCACTGGCGGATTCGCATTGGTCCTATGTTTTACAGTAAGTGTGTAAAGACAAGCGGTGAATCTAAGCAAAAATAACAGTCGAAAAGAACGTAGGACTTGTTCAAGAAGCAGTAACATCCCAATGACGATGATATTAATTATCTGCGAGATTTAGATTTGACTAAAATGGGGCCCCCATTTACGAGCGGTTAAAACGCGTAAATAGTAAAAGTACGCGCAATATAAAAGGTGTTTTTCCTTTTAATATTGTGCTGAATTTACCGGTCGGTAAGAATTTTCAGGCTCTTCCCCATTTTAAAAGTTTTCGAGTATGCAGGTATGAGTTTTGAACGCTAGAACAAACTTACCTTTGCCCCCATACATGAACGGCAAAGTTAATAAAGCGAATATTATTTAGTTCAAATCGCACTCATTGCTCGGTTCTACTTTATTTTGATCGTCTACATGCGCAGGTACGGACTGACCCACTGTTAGTGCGTAGTTCTTGACGTCTCTATTGCTTTTCCAGATGTTCTTCGTTCATTTGGAATGTAAACCCCCCCTGCAGAGAAGCGCCGATGCCGTGTTCGCGTTAACAGTGTCGGGCAGTGTACATAAATACATGTATGAAGCCATTTTAGCGCCGTTTTTAATGCCATGAACTCGAAAGAAATACGCCGCAACTGACCCACATTTTCGTCTGCATGACTGAGAAATGTTCCGGGCTATCTAATACGTACGATTTATTAGTGGTATTTGCTCTTATAATCGAGCGCAGGGAGAAAATGCACTCATTTCTCATAGAAATGCATTACCGGAAATCAATTTCAGACTGTTTGCTGTCTGCTTCTATTTGAAGCGAACACAAGCGCCAGTGTCACCTCTAACGTACATTATAATAACTCTATGCACGGGGACCTCCGAACCAAGTCGTCGCGTTTTGCGACGGAGATATCGAAAGAAAACGCTCGCTTTTATTCTTTAAATTACTCCGCAACAAACACGTTTCTTGGTCAGTGGCGTTGCGTGCGAGTATAGTTGGCTATACTTTCTTTCTGATTCGCTATTAGGCGTTGGTATCAACTAATTCCGCAATCTCATTGGCTGCTACACTCGTTTTCACCACAAAAACCGTAGTAAAATAAACAAAAAAGTCCGGCTTCCTCGCGGAACATTACTGATTTCCCCTCCTTTATGCGGAGAATTAAGATATTATGTAGGTGCATTTTAGATTGGATATAGATGTTTCCTTATCAAGATAATCACGTTTTAAACGCAAAAACAAAAAAAAAATCGCTTCTTTTTTGACAACTATATCTCGCAAGAACTACTTCGCGCGGCGTATGAACAATGAGCAAAACGTCCTTTTATCTTGAAATGAAAAAGGGGAAAAAAATAGTCTGCGCTATGACACTGAGCACGACGTTCTACCATTCGTCACAGCGCAGATTATATCTTTTTATAGGCCCCCTAAGCATATTTTCCGCCTCATCGTTCGCCGAGCTTCTGCCATCGCCGCAACTAATTCTCCCAAATGTTTTGCGAAAAAAAAAAAAAAAGACTCAGCAGATTTTGTTGTTGCTCGTATACACCAGATAAAAACGCTGTGTTCGCTGCAAACACGATGACAGCTTTTGTATTATACAGACTTACTGTTTGTATTACAGTATTAAGCAGACAGCTTTTGTATTATACAGACTTACTGTTTGTATTACAGTATTAAGCAGACAGCTTTTGTAGTATACAGACTTACTGTTTGTATTACAGTATTATGCAGACAGCTTTTGTATTATACGTACTTACTCTTTGTACTACAGTATTAAGCAGACAGCTTTTGTATTCTACAGACTTACTGTTTCTATTACAGTATTAAGCAGACAGCTTTTGTATTCTACAGACTTACTGTTTGTATTACAGTATTAAGCAGACAGCTTTTGTATTATACGTACTTACTCTTTGTACTACAGTATTAAGCAGACAGCTTTTGTATTCTACAGACTTACTGTTTGTATTACAGTATTAAGCAGACAGCTTTTGTATTCTACAGACTTACTGTTTCTATTACAGTATTAAGCAGACAGCTTTTGTATTATACAGACTTACTGTTTGTATTACAGTATTATGCAGACAGCTTTTGTATTATACGTACTTACTCTTTGTACTACAGTATTAAGCAGACAGCTTTTGTATTCTACAGACTTACTGTTTCTATTACAGTATTAAGCAGACAGCTTTTGTATTATACAGACTTACTGTTTGTATTACAGTATTAAGCAGACAGCTTTTGTATTATACAGACTTACTGTTTTTATTACAGTATTATGCAGACAGCTTTTGTATTACACGTACTTACTCTTTGTACTACAGTATTAAGCAGACAGCTTTTGTATTCTACAGACTTACTGTTTCTATTACAGTATTAAGCAGACAGCTTTTGTATTATACAGACTTACTGTTTGTATTACAGTATTATGCAGACAGCTTTTGTATTATACGTACTTACTCTTTGTACTACAGTATTAAGCAGACAGCTTTTGTATTCTACAGACTTACTGTTCCTATTACAGTATTAAGCAGACAGCTTTTGTATTATACAGACTTACTGTTTGTATTAAAGTATTAAGCAGACAGCTTTTGTATTCTACAGACTTACTGTTTGTATTACAGTATTAAGCAGACAGCTTTTGTATTCTACAGACTTAAGGCGCGTTCCCACCGGCGATGCGATCGAGTCGCGCGATAACTTTCATCGCAAAAGCGACCATCGCGGGCAAAAAAGCGACGCGATTTGAGCAGTCGCTTCATGACCCGACTTTTTGCGATGCGATCTAGTCGCGGAGCGGCTGAGCCAATCAACAGCGTTCGGAGCGAAAGTTTTCGAAAAACGACTCGCTCATCGCGCACGCCAGTGTGACCATCGAATTTTTTTTGCGATGCGATCAAGTCGCATCGCGCGACTGCTTACATCGCCGGTGGGAATGCGCCTTTACTGTTTGTATTACAGTATTAAGCAGACAGCTTTTGTATTCTACAGACTTACTGTTTGTATTACAGTATTAAGCAGACAGCTTTTGTATGCCCAATGAGCGTGGTATACAGGAAAGAAACACGTCTCAGACCGTGTCTCCAGACTGTCCTTTTGCATGGTGTGTTATAGCGGGTCGATTACTGCGGCTTTAGAGTGATGGACCATGAGAAACAAGATGGCGGTGAACTCCGCAACGATCCCTATTCTCTTCCTCTTCCCCCACCGTCCCTGTCTTTTCTGCAGCGTCGATCTGAGTCCACGCTCGGACTCCGTGGCTCTCGCTTCTCCTGGCGGAGGCGTGGCGTACTGTCCCGTGCATCCCGTCCACGCCGCATGCAAGGTATACGCATCGAGGATCGTTCACATACGGGACATGATTCCGCCCAGCTAAGTGAATGGAAGCGGATGGATCCGTGTCCCAAGGCTGGCCGTGTCCAAGGCTGACTTGCCACTGCTTATGACCGAGTTAGGGTATACTTACAGTTACATGTCTATCTGTCTCAGGGTGAGACATCCTTTGTTGCCCATCGCGGTGACGCGCGTCATCGCACTCTGTACACTCGGTCAACTGATCAAACTTCCTTTTTGTGCAGGATATACCTAAAACAATATCATTCCTCACTCCTCTTCTTGTCTCAAAATGAAGTCTTAACACCGCTATCGCCGGCAAAGTTCAGCGCCGCGAGTAGCGCCGTTAAATAGAGGCATTGCGAACCGATACGATCAAGTGCCTGGCTCTTTTTCGCTGGCAAAAGCTCTGTTTTTTTTGTTTTTTTTTCAAACAAACGATATGTTTTTTTTTTATTTCAATGTTAAGAAAATAATTACCGGGGCTTGCGTACACTCATTAATTACAGGCGTAACAAATTGCGAATTTAGGGTCAATGAGAGAGGGGTCGCCAAATGAACACGCATCCCTCCCGAACAGTAGCGCTCCTAGCGTCAGTTTTTGCCCCTTTACGTGAGTGAACACGGTACGTAAACACTAACTGATAGTTTGGATGGCAGCCTTTCTTCGGCCGAAGCTTTGTGACCAGTCCCGTGGTGGTACACAAATCCTGCTGGAAAGAGCCTTCATAGAGTTCGTGTGTAGTTCACTTTATGTGCACATTTCCGCAGTTTGTCCCTTCGCTGAGATCCTTCTATTGTACGCCATGATTGGCCAGCGTAAACTCGCAGAATTTCTTTTATGGTCCCAAACAGTTTCAGAAACGCAGGGCGTGCCGAGCAAACAAATTATCTGCGGACTCACCTCAAGCATGTTCGAAACATGCTTGCTTCATACGTGTGCATGCTTAGAACATGTCTGAAGACCATTCTTGGATGAGCAATCTGACATCAAAAAGCCCGTCTCTAACAGCGTCTGCAAACTGTCTTTTGTATTAGCAGTGGTCGGCATGGCACAGACAATGCCAATTTCGTTACAAAAAGGTATAGTTTATTCCGAAAAAAAAAAAAATGTATGTAGAAATCGACTGCAAATCGAGAGCTATGCCCGTGCGTTACGGGACTCTTTCACGTAACCGAGATCCATCCATCACAACATCACCCACCGCAGACGGACATGACGCACTTTCCGTTTGATCGGCACGAGTGCATCGTCGAGTTCACCAATTTTATCGACACCGAGTCCAACGTGAACCTGACCGTCGGAACCAAACCCGGTGGCCCCGAGGGAAGGGTCCGAGTTCAAAGTCGTCTCTATTACCACCACCAGGTGAGCGACGCTATACGGCCCACCGGTTACTGCCATGCTCCGTTTCCACGTCCAGTCCGACCAATCGAAGCGGCTGCAAAAAGTGCATGGTCAAGTCCCGCTCGCTCGTCGCCTTTGTGCACTCTGTCCTGCGCTTCTTAACGCGACAGCGCGAGGAACTCGCGTCGCAGAAAAGCCGGCATGCGCTAAAATCCAGGATTGGTCGATAGGGTCATAACGTCACAGCCACGTGACCTCGAGCGGGAATTTTGAACAAACCACAACGCTCACGTGAAACGTTGACGTGATGCGTGGAACGACAATGATTAAAAAAAAAAAAAAAAAAAAAAACGTTATGTGTAATGTGAATTAAAAGTCGCCGGGTGTCTCAGATGAATTCAATTTATAAAATAATTCGTTAGGCTTAAAAAAAAAAGAAGAAAATTGAAGAGGTTTAGGAGGGATT